>RJVU01062584.1:6613365-6650497 GCA_003731715.1 Anabarilius grahami | reverse complement strand
AGAGTACCACAAGTATGTATCCGTTTTTGTCTAAAACAGTGCAGAAGTTTTTTTGGCAGGGACCTTTTACATTTGGCTACCTAAGGGCCTCTACTGTGCTGTAAGCACAAAACCAGCAGTCCTAACAGAATGTGCAGGGAAGTACAATTTTAGCATGAGAAATAAGAAAGTGTGGTGAGCCTTTCCAAAGCCACAGCCCTTCCCAAATATCAGACTTTATGCAATGCTGACGAATGCATGGAGAGTAAAAATCACAGTGACTGAGCAGCCCCTTTTCAACAAGAGAGGAAGCCAGAGTTATAAAATACAGGGTACTTTTATTTATGTACAGAGGTGTACCTTACATAACTTTGGCCTGGCAGTTGCGGTTAGAAGGCTGACATTGGCACTGAAATATTGATTTTAATTTAAAATGAGTCATGGATGGGAAACCGAGCATGAGTCACATGGTGAGTGTTTACAATGAAGTTCCATTGTGTGTTTACGTACAAAGTGAGAAGTTAACAGTTTTCCAACCAACTCAATCCTTAAGCACGTCTGTCAAGACACAGATTTGTGCATTGTAGTATGGTCAGAATGAGTAGTTAAAGATTATTGTTCATCAGGCACAAGATTGAAAGCAGAAACAGATGGAATCTGAACTTTTTTCCCCACATTTTCTGGGTTAATTTATGTAGACTTGTCCATCTGGGCCTGATTGTAAGACTGAAAAAGAGCCTAAATGAATCGGCATGAATGACTCAATAGCCAGTAAAATGGAAATGATTACAGCTGATTAGTTTTTAAGTGATAATTTCATTAGTTTTCCTAAATTAAATGACAAAATGTCCCTTCTTTCCTATTCATTCTGTTATGTACTTAAATATACAACACGTCAATGATAGTGATGACTGAAACTCGAAAGTACAGAATCGGACACAAACTGAAACTAAAAATCGAAACTAACTCCCCTTCATCCCACATCTGCAAATACCATCTTTGTAATGTGCAGTAAAGTCTCATTTTTTAATTTTCAGTATATTTTGCATGCCATAATGAATGAACAAAGCCAGTAGACGCTATTTAATTATCATAATAGACACTTACTTATATCTGCGCTTTCTTGACCTAGATCTGGAGCTGGAGCGGGAGCGGGAATAGGAATGGGATCTTGATCTGGAGGCCGATCGAGAACGAGACCTGGACTCGGATTTCTGTGTCTTAGACATTGTCGTTTGTGGTCTCTCTCATGTGTGCCTGTAACAAAACGAAAAGCATTCAGACCAGCAAATTACTAAAAATAAGTTAATAATCATTAGTAATGAAAACTACTTATATAAAAGGCGTTTTTATTTTTTAAATCAATTATTCTTTCAGGAAAAAAGCTAGGAAAAATAGTGTTTATATAGTGTTACAAGGGCTGAACTTTAAAAATTGTATGTAAATCCCTACTCATCCATCTACACTGAGAGGTTTCTCTCCGGGATATTAAGAAGGCTTGGCTGGGCAGTATTAAAGTTTCCATATCTCTAAATCACAGTTTGTCAGGCTAAAGCACTAAAGGTTTGTTTAAAGGAACAGCAGGAATTAATTGAGGAATAAGGAGCAAACATCAGTCTTAAAGTTTGTGTGAAAGACAATCAACAGTCCTCAAGTCATTATTGTTAACAATAATTTACAGTCAGTTTGGTTTATTTTGCAATAATACTGGCTAACTGTACATTATCCTGCTTGTTGCACAGCTACTCATCAAATAAATAAATAAATACTTGGACATTACTAATTTGAATCAATCATCTTTCCTATATATTATCTTAAATCTTCTGCCCAGAAAAAAATAGTCATTACAACATGCAAAAGAATCAGTCTAGAAACAAGATGAACAACAATTATATCAGAATATTATATCGCAACTTCCCTTTCAAGCTGAATTTAAGTACACACTCTTGTACCTTTGTCTTTTTTCTGGTTTTCAAATAAAGGTTAGTTGGAATCATGGCTTTTAACTCTTAAACAAAGACTTTTTAAAAATCCCAATGGGAAAAATGGAAATAGGAAAAAAAATTCTGAAACCAAGGCCTCTGAAAGAGTGGACGGTCGGGAACTGTTGCACAGAGTGCTGAATGTCGCAACTGACCAATAAGAATTAAGTATTTTAGAGCGCTAAAACAGTTTATGTAATTTCTGTACCAAAGGGAATCACGAAAACAATGACTGGGGCAATCGACTAACATAAAGCTTACTTATGGGATAGGAGAAAGTATTTCAACAATCAACACTGAAAAAATATACACACTTCAACTTTAATTAACCTGACATTCTTCAAGTCAAAGAGATTTAAATACACACCATATGCTACTGACGTGGACAAGTGTGAGGAAACGCTACAGGTTTGGCAGGACAGATGTAAAGTGACGCCACATTAGCATGAAGGCGAGAGTGATTTACTGGCTCTTTAATGTTATCCCCAATGTATTTAAAGAGGTGTTGAAAGGTGATTCTGTCTATTGTCTGTCATCTTTACCCTCCACAAATGCCCTCAACTGGTTAGCTGGACACACACTTTGATTTTTTACCATAGGGAACACTGGTGATCAAAGAGAGACAACACTGTGGCTCAAAATAGACTTGCACCAGAGATAAAGAGAGAGCTTTTGAGTATACTGAGATGGCTGCAAATATCCATATTATAAGCTGGACCTTGACTCCATGACATCATACCTGTCATGACCTTAATCTTGGATGCACAAATGTACATTATAACAGATCTGTGTTGGAACAACAACAATAAAAGAAGGAACTGTATGAATGTTAAAAGGTAGTACTATTAATTAGAGTTACTAAACATAGATTCAAATCCAGTCTAAATTTATTTGCCAACTTTGCACTCATAACTAAGTATGACAGCATAAACTATTCGTTTACTGTGTCATGTGGCACAGAAAGTGGCCAGTGAAGCACTGCAAACAAATAGTTGTCAGTTAACTGATCCATTAGGACTGTTGACATAAGGATTTCAAACAGATGAATAAAAAAGGTCAGTTCACACCAAGGAGGATAACTATAATGATAATAACTACTATATTAGCATCCACAGCAATGGACGATAACATTCTCTAAGTGAATGATGAGCTTACATCATCTGCCTCTTTAAAACCAGCTGGACTTTACTTGGCTGTCAATGTTTTTATTGTTAATTAGCTGGAAAAAATGAACTATGATAGTGATTCTAACAACATTGTTTTCTTTGTGTTGTTATTGTTAAAGTTGTGGTGTGGATTGCGCAATTCTCATAGAGCTGGAGTGATTTTTTAAACTTTATGGTTATAGTTATAGTATTCGTTCTTGGTGTGAATGGCCCTTTTTGCGTTGCATGACATCTTAGACTTTCTCTTAGCTCTGCTATCAAATAAACAAGCCTCAAGATTGACTGTTTTTTTTTTTAACAGTAATCCTACGTATGACATGCAATTCAGCCCGGCACTCCCAAAAGTTATCTGTGAGCTCTTCTTTTTTGAGGCTCATCAGAAGCTTTGTGCACAGGAAATTGCAGACTGAATGCTTAAGCTACAATTCATTGTGGTATCTTTGTGTACAGCAAGCTAGTCTGAGTAGATCTGTGCTGTTGTTTTAGTAAACACAGACCAAAATTAACCTAAAGCCTCTTTTTTTATTCCTTTGACTGCTTGTTGGTTTTGGCAAACAGTCCATAATTTCCTGCAGCCTCCAGACATCCAGACATTTGGCTTACTGTGCAAAGTTTCTAAACTCTTTTACTTCTACTGTATATTGAAGAACTATGGGAACATACTCCAAAGTTTAACCATTAAATGAATGTCAAAAGTATTCATGTAGCTACACTACTGGTCAAAATTTTGGAACAATTAATGTTTTTGAAAGACGTCTCTTATGCTCAACAAGGCTGCATTTATTTGATCAAAAACACAGTAAAAACAGTAATGTTGTGAGATATTATTACATTTTGAAATAACTACTTTCTATTTCAATACATTTTAAAGTCTAATAATTTATTCCTGTGATGACAAAGCTGAATTTTCAGCATCATTACTCCAGTCTTCAGTGTCACATGATCCTTAAGAAATCATTAAAATATGCTTTTATTAAAATATTTCCAAATAGAAAACAGTTCTTTTAAATTGTAATAATATTTCACAATATTTTACTGTTTACTGATCAAATAAATGCTGCTTTGGTGAGCATAAGAAACTTCTTTTAAAAACATAAAAATCTCAAACTTTTGGCCAGTAGTGTACTGTAATGTCAACAAACACATTTGGTGTTCTACAACCCAACAGCAACAGTTTCTCATTCCCAGCACCTGTCTTTAGAGATTAGTAAAGTTAGTTTCAGAAGCTTAAAATAGAGATCACAAGGAAATAACATGTCATCTGACACTTTTATCTGTAAACATTATGCTTCCCTTCTGCAAATGGGGTCTATCTAATTGACTCATAAGGGTGAAGGAGTCTGATCATGACACATTTATCATAATGAAGGCATCTTCGCAGGGGTTAAGAAAGTCTGTGGGATTCATTTCAAAGCATAGTATCATAGAGCAGCTGTTTCATAATCCTCATTTAGCTTATCCTCAATTTGCCTGAGAAGATCAATAAAGTATCTACGTGACTATTTGTCTATCTGGGAGTGGAGTGTGGTCCAGCCTAATCAAAAGGATTTGATAGCTAAAAATGTTTGTGTCAGACATCCCTGGTGGTCATACCCTTGTGCTGTCATTATAACCACATATATGCACACATAGATGCCTCCCAACAGTGACAGCTGCACTTGGTCCTTATCACCTGTTCGATTAAGGGGGAAAAGTTGATTTAAACAATGGTGCAACCCGACACGACCGCAATTTTCCCCCAACACTCAATCAGCCGTTCTATCAGTGAGACCACAGATGTGACACCAGCAGCACCAAAATCCCATTTGTTATCTGCATACTTATCAACAGCCACAGCAACTGCCACATTCTTCCAGAGACACCACATATGTGGGAAAAACCTCTTTGAAGTTTACAGATGCATGACTTTTGGAGCCTACAGCTTTTGAGGTAAACATTTGATTGACTGTGGAGTTTCGAATCAATCTCTTCAGCAACTCTATTAATAAATGAAATACAGGTCTGTTGCATGACATCATTTGAACTTGAAAGGCTCTATACTTTTTGCTTGCAATGAGTTGTGGCTTCTCAAAGCTCAAACGGATAGTTGCTCCAAAAATGAAAATCCTGTCATCATTTACTTGCCATCATAATGTCTGCATGGTTTTCTTTCTTCTGAAGGTCACAAAATGTTCACTGTTTTCATACAAAGAAAGCAACCTAGAGGCTGCCAAGCTCCAAAAATGTCTGCACTTCAATGGACAAATTCACTCAAAATTATGTCAAAAAAACGCCTGTCTCAGCGAGTATCCTAGTAAACATAGTCAGTTATGTCTTAAGTGAATGCAAACACAAAAAGCATGCTCTGTGTGTGCATTCGGTCTTAAAGCGACAGCATCCTAATAATCCTGCTTCTGTCTGTGTTTGATAGTTCACCCAAAAATGAAAATTTGATGTTTATCTGCTTACCCCCAGGGCATCCAAGATGTAGGTGACTTTGTTTCTTCAGTAGAACACAAATGATGATTTTTAACTCCAACCGTTGCCGTCTGTCAGTCGTATAATGAATGTCAATGGTAACAAAATCTATGAGAGTAAAAAAACATGCACAGACAAATCCAAATTAAACCCTGCGGCTCGTGACGACACACTGATGTCCTAAGACACGAAACGATCAGTTTGTGCGAGAAACCGAACAGTATTTATATAATTTTTTACCTCTAATACACCACTATGTCCAACTGCCTTGAGCGCGCGCATGGCATCCAGTGCGTGAGGTGTGTACGCGACTGGCGTAGTTTACGCAAGCGCCGGAAGTGATCTTTCACGCGTATACGTCACTCATTGTTTACACAGTGCACAAACATTGTAGGTACAACGGCTAATCAAAATGGTACTTGCTCTTATCCGGATTGTTCAAACCGACTTAAAACTAAAAGATTACATTCTCTCGCGCGAACTCATTCGGGAGTGGTGACTTTCCACGTATTCCCAACTTCTGAGCTTGCTCGCCTGAAGTTATGGTTGATTGCTCTTCGGCTGGATATCAACACACCCATTCACATACTAAAGTTGTTGAGGGTCTGCAGCGATCATTTTTCCCCTGATGATTTTACATACCCAGGAGAGGATCACGTACGACTTAAACCATCAGCTGTGCCTCTATGGTTTTTCCACATCCAACTGAGGTATGTGAACAAGATCTTTGTATGTGTCCTTTTTATTTGTAAAGCTGCCCTTACGAAAAGTAACAAAATAAAGTTTTGATGTAATAAAACCATGTTTTTTAGTGCTTTACTTCCATTTGTATAACAACTGTTGTACTACAGGCTCCATGTTTAAACTACGCCAGAGTGCGTACACACCTCACGCACTGGATGCCGTGCGCGTGCTCAAGGCAGGTTGGACATAGTGGTGTATTAAAGGTAAAAATTATATAAATACTGTTCGGTTTCTCGCACAAACCGATCGTTTCGTGTCTTAGGACATCAGTGTGTAGTCACGAGCTGCAGGGTTTAATTTGGATTTGTCTGTGCATGTTTTTTTTACTCTTATAGATTTTGTTACCATTGACATGCATTATACGGCTGACAGACGGCAACGGTTGGAGTTAAAAATCATCATTTGTATTCTACTGAAGAAACAAAGTCACCTACATCTTGAATGCCCTGGGGGTAAGCAGATAAACATCAAATTTTCATTTTTGGGTGAACTATCCCTTTAACCAAACAACAACGGACAATCGAAAATGTTGGTGTCATGGCTAGTAAAAAATATTATTGGCCGGTAAATTTCCTTAAGTCACCGGCCATTGGCAGGTATGGCTAAAAATTTGTTTTAGGCCCTATATATATATATATATACATATACATATATACACACACACACAGACATATATATATAGTCAAACCAAAATGTATTCAGACACCTTGAACATTTCATTAATTAATGCAGTTTATTCACTATAGTTTAAAAATGGTAATAAAATATGACAAGATCTCAAGAGTTAAACTGTCAGAAAAAATTCATCTGAATTATGTCAGATAACACTTAAGCAGGTCAGGTCAAAGTGTCTGAATAATTTTTGGTTCCAAATTTTTATCAATTTTACTGGTAGTCCACTGTATGAAGATTTTTTGGATATAATATGTCACTGTTTACTTTATTTTGCTATCCTCACTTAAATAAATGAACTATAGTGTCCTGCACCCACTAGTAAAATATATCAAAAATATAAAAAATGTCTGAATAATTTTTGGTTTGACTGTGTATATACAGTACAGTCCAAAAGTTTGGAACCACTAAGATTTTTTATGTTTTTAAAAGAAGTTTCGTCTGCTCACCAAGGCTACATTTATTTAATTAAAAATACAGTAAAAACAGTAATATTGTGAAATATTATTACAATTTAAAATAACTGTTTTCTATTTGAATATATTTCACAAAGTAATTTATTCCTGTGATGGCAAAGCTGAATTTTCAGCATCATTACTCCAGTCTTCAGTGTCACATGATCCTTCAGAAATCATTCTAATATGCTGATCTGCTGCTCAAGAAACATTTAATGTGTACAATTGTACAAAATATTTGTGTACAATATTTTTTTTCAGGATTATTTGATGAATAGAAAGTTCAAAAGAAAAGTGTTTATCTGAAATCTAATCTTTTGTAACATTATAAATGTCTTTACTGCCACTTTTGATTGATTTAATGCATCCTTGCTGAATAAAAGTATTCATTTCTTTTCAAAAAAATAAAAATAAAAATTCTTACTGACCCCAAACTTTTGAACGGTAGTGTATACATACATATATATATATATAAACAAGTGGATGCTGCACACTGGTGGTGGATGAGGAGAGACCCCTGATATGATTGTAAAGCGCTTTGGGTGTACAGTTGTACATAGGAAAGCGCTATATAAATGCTTCATTCATATACACATATATACATACACACACACAAATACATATAAGAAACTTTTTTTAGTTTTTCATTAATGCTGAATAGATGGGGTCCAATGCTGGGCCCTCTCTCATTTTGTGATGACTTGTGTATCATTTTTCTGTCATCACTGCATCTGTTGATTTCACAAGGGAACTCATCAGTTGAAGGTCTTCTCTATTTTAGTCTTATGATAATGACGTGAAATATATCTTATGTAGAACTGGGTCTAATGATACCACAGATCTTCCTGTAGTATGTTTGACAAATTATTTTAAAAAATGGGCTGAACAAACTTTTCAAATGTAATATAGTGAGCTACTGAAAAGGCAAAAGGTTGAACAGTTATTGTTCCAAGAGCATGCTTCACGCAGCCAAATGTAACTGGATAGTCTTACACAATGTACAAACCCAAACACAAGTTGTGGTTGAAAAGATTTTAGATTAGTCAAAGAAATGTGTAACACGTGGTATGGCACTAAATGTAAGATCTGACTGGCAAAATTAACAGTCACACATCAATCAATCATTCATCATTCATTTAAAACAAACCCATTTCCCCTTGAAAACTTCCCCAAATAATGGATGATGCACATAAACTGTCTAAGCTATTTAATAACACACACTCAAAACAATTACCATGAAATGGATCACAAACATTAACAGAAGAGATTAAATACTGACAAAGTAATGCAGCTGACTGTAAACTGATGGTTTCAATTTGTATTTTGTAATTTAGAACGTGGACCTACTGTTTTTATTATAAGTATCTCTTTAAATTCTTATATAGTTATATATACTTATATAGTAAATAGTTTGTCTGTTTATTACTTAACAATAAAAGCTTTATATGTTTGAATAGTATTTTATAACAAATAATCTAACTGTGATGCAAAAATATGATCAAACTATGATCCCATGATAATCTTTTAAACTTTACAAGTGATTTTTACAACAATGATGTGCCTGAAAGGTGCTTACATGCTGAAGTAACTAATAACCAGGGTAAATGTTGTTGCCCAAGTTTCTATTCTAGTTTCAGTAAAGTATTCTAAAATTAGTAGATTCTAGTTTAGTATTCTAAAATCACTTACCTGTAATTCGATTTAGTCCAGGATGAGAAGATTCAGCTACTGTCAAATGTTGCAGGTCAGTGAAATGGTTTCCTTTCGTTTTGGAAAGAAAGAAAAATCAAACATCAAAGACGGCAATATCCAGTTCGCGTCATCTGAAGTAACTTATCTGCATTCAAAACGTAGTTACTCATATGCTACAAACAAACATTGTGACTATATTTTCACTCCAAATGACAAACGTGTCATTTTAAGTTGTAACCAAACTGTATCGTCACACGTGAATACGGTGAACTATTCAAGTCAAATGATGTAAAGCAGCTTTATGTGCTCAGACACAGTCTGGGGGTGTGACACCAGAGTGTGCGATGCAGCGTGGATACTACAGGCTGCGCGAGTCAAATTTCTCTCCTGCATTCTCCTGTCAATCAAAATTAAGGCTGACAGCTAGCCACGCCCCTAAGTTAAAGGAACAGGCGCGCTTTTTCAGATTATATGTACACAGTAAGATCTTATTGTTATTATTAGCATTATTTAAAAAACCGACTGTTGGCTGAACATCTGATGCATATGACACACTTAAAGGTGCAATATGTAATATTTTTACAGTAAAATATCCAAAAACCACTAGGCCAGTGTTATATATTTTGTTCACTTGAGTACTTACAATATCCCAAATGTTTCCGACTATTTGTAAATCGTGAGAAAATTGCAATTTTAACCAAGGCTCCGGGACGTGTGAGGAGTCGCCTGTCAATTGTGTCACACCCGCGTTACCCTCGATTTCCGGTTTTATTTTGTAAAACATAGAAACACCAAAGACGCTTTAATATATTACATGTTTTAATAGACAAGTGAACAACTGTTTTGATATATTTATAGACAGAAAACGAATTGTTGTTATAAAGCTCAACATGTTAAGTCTTTTTTTTCGATTTACCATGCTTTGCATGCCTCAGAGAAAAACACTATTTTGTCAAGTAGCTAACATATCATAATCAGATGCAGCTTTATTTTTAGTAACAGTAATACAGAATTTCCTCCATCATACAATACTTTTTAAAATTAATTGCATGTCATTTATCAACACAAGACATCCAATATTTAATATGATATTCTAAAATCGATCTATCTTACTGCTCTGTGCAACAGTTTCTCACAGCAGCCGCCGAGCGAACGCACAGAGTAACGTTATAATATTTTCAACACACTCAAATGTATCTAATAATAAACAGAGCTGCATTACCTCATACTTATGACCGGAAAAGTGGAAGTGGCGCCGGCGACTGTGTCATAATAAAAGTTCTGTTGCGCAATCGCTCCAGCGGCCTCGTTCAGCTCCCACAACACTCAGTCCTGCTCTGCTTCATACTACAGTAACGTTAATAATCTCATCCATGAACATGAGTTCTTCCCGACTCCGATCCCTATTCTTTTGCACCGTCCGTTGAGATGGAGACTACATGTCCCAAGATTCCACTCTAAAACTAAAAGCTACGCCTTTGTTTTGAATAGGCTTCTAGCGACCTCTAGCGGACAAAATTATTACATATTGTACCTTTAACTGGAAACACTTCAGGACTTTCGAAGTCATCATCTGATTGGCTGTATTCTACAGGATGTCTGAGAGACGTGTGTGTTGCATTCTTTTACTGACCCCAAACCCCGTCGTGTTTACAGCTGTGAGTCGTAACAATGAGCGCGTATCAGGATCAACTAAACGCTGGAGTTTCAAAAGTATGTGAAGTTTAAAGCTCCACTGTTGCAGTAAACTTGCACAACATTCTTGAACGAATAATTTATTAGTATATATTTATTATTAATAATCTGCCGTCAGTCTGAAGGTCTGGCTACGTGAGATTATCTCTGAGGAGACAAGAGAGGCGCCTCAAAAAATAATCCATATTGCAAAAATAAAACAACACAAACATTAGATTCGGAATTCGGAAGACTAATTAAACTAAACAACTCATTCACCACTTTATGTCGTGTCAAAATTAAACTTTAAATGGCCTGAAAACATGGTGATGACTGTGAGGTTTTTTAGTGAGCAATCTACGGTGGCCCAGTAGTGCACAACAAAACGAAATTAAAAAAGCAAACATAAGTTCACAACACAACGAAATAAAGCCACAACACAACGGAAATGCTCCCGACCACTTGGGGGCTCTCAGAGCTCGGCAATATTAGTATTGCTTGCCACTGTTCTATAAAGTCTTGTGTTGATATCAATACCATGATTAGTTTTAAGTATGTAAACATTGTATATCGACATGAAATATTAATTCAAAATCACCTAAGTGCACAATAGCTTCATATTTATACTTGTGAATGATTTGACGCGATACCACGGCGCATAATGAAGGGAACATCCACCAATTCCACCAAGTGGTTAAAACGTATAATTTGTATTCATTACAATGACTTTGTTTAACATTTAAAAACAGACATGTTCAAATTCCAAAGCTTGTTAGTTCCTGTTGGTAAGACTGTTTTTAAATGTTATAAGTAATTTTAATGAATACAAATTATACGTTTTAACAACTTGGTGGAATTGGCAGACGTTCCCTTCATCATGAGCCGTGGTATCGCGTCAAATCATTCACAGGTATATGAAGCTATTTTGCACGTAGGTGATTTTGAATTAATATTTCATGTCGATATACGGTGGTTACATACTGTTAAAACTAATCGTGGTATTGATATTACTGCCGACTCTATAAAACATTGGCAAGGAAAACTAACTTTACCGAGCTCTGAGAGCCCCCTAGTGGTCGGGAGCATTTCCGTTGTGTTGTGGCTTTATTCCGTTGTGTTGTGGCTTTATTCCGTTGTGTTGTGGCTTTATTCCGTTGTGTTGTGGCTTTATTTCGTTGTGTTGTGGCTTTATTTCGTTGTGTTGTGGCTTTATTCCGTTGTGTTGTGGCTCGATTTCGTTGTGTTGTGAACTTATGTTTGCTTTTTTAATTTCGTTGTGTTGTGCACTACTGGGCCACCGTAGCAATCAGCTTGGTGAAATTAAAGGTATAGGCCTACATTTTCATGTCTGTTATCAGCGAGCTTGATGACTGATGAAAATATGTCAACTATCAAAAAGAGCTGAACATCAGTTCACAAATAAAATATATTGTTTAAATTGTTACTGCCTTTAGTTATTATTTTGGAATAAATGCTTAAAAACACTAACTTGATGAGATTTATACTTGGTTTTAATAAAAGAGCATTCATTACATAGTATATTTAATGAATACAAAAATAGAATTGTATTTGGTTTCGCTTTTTTGGTGTAATGTTTACTTAACCAGGACAACATTAAGTGTAACTGGGACATGAATTTACATTTGATTTATAGAAAACAAGACAGGACTTGCCTCATTTCAGAACACCACTGCACGCCACTGGCTAACCACAGGCATGGTGTGATATAAAAAAAAAACCCAGATATTTGACCAGCAATATGTCATCATTGAAATTTTAATATAGAAATTTAGACAATGTAGAAATGCAGTGTAATTCATATAAAATGAACAGAAAAAAATGCTTGTTTAAATTGAATTATCTAAATTAAATGTTTAACAATTTACAGTAAAATATTGTTGCACACTTTTTACCAGGACGCTTGAAATTGTTACAAAAAAACTGTAACAAGATCAAATGAAATTCTTTTGGTCTCATGAAAGAGTGGTGCAGCGATTATTTGACTATAGATATAGATAATCTCGCATCATGTCATGGTCGGCAATAGCTGTTGACCTGCCATTTTTAAACATTTGACCTGAAAGTATAACATAATATTAATCCAATTACTTATCATTTATACACTCCCTCCCATCTACATAGGAAATTTCTGAGAGAAATCATGATGAATTGATGTCATGACTGAACAGCTCAAAAAACAATGAAAAACAGTGTCAGCCCTGAAATGCATTATTTATTCTTTTTAATTAACTTTATTTTCTTCTCATTAGAATTCTGTGACATTCATCTTGACTCTAGACCAGTAAATTCAGGAAATAAAAAAAGAAGAAAAATTATGTGAAGCTCAATGGTTGTGCCAAATCCTCCTACTCCTGTGTTTACTTTTGCAAAGGAAATATTTAGCCATGTGTGTTTGGAGGAGTAAATCAAATCAAACCATGATGTGTGGTCCTTAATTTTCAACAGATACATTCAATCAAAAGCGAAAACTCCAAAAAAGTGTTATTTGTTTGTTCATGATTAAAAAGCCAACTGATGAGTTTGTATACTGAATTGACTATACCCAAAGCAAAAGAATGGATGCACAAATTGTGAGATACTTGTTGACAGCAGCATTATGACAATGTGTGCAATGGTTATTCTGTGTTCTGGAAGAGATGGCCAAATCTATTTTATGTTTCACCATGAACCCAAAAATGAAACAATTGATGAAATGAATATTATTAGGATCAATTGTGTCTGTCCTTAACATGTGGAAAGAATATGCAGTAGGAATTGATTCAAGACTTAAACTTGAAAAACATTATCAGCCTTAACAAAAGCAGCAAATTCTCTTTTGTCAAATGGAAAGTCTGCCAAACCCATCCATACAGCTGACATATATCAACAGCCAGACCAAAGTTAAAACAGTAGCTTTCAAATAGACTGCGGTATATTAATAAAAGTTTGTCTTCTCTGATGTGAAAAAAATGTATGCATAATTCTTTAAACGGGCTGAATTTGCCAGTTGTAGCTCATTAGAGTGTTTTGGTTTATAAGTTAAATCATTTTACAATGTCTTTTAAATCTTAATATTAATTTGACTTAAATGAAATTAAGTTTAGCCCAGTTTTCTCCTCATTTTCAACTTCTTTAGCCTCCCACATTTAAGGGAGTATGCTGGGTGTGAACTAGACATATGAAGCGCATCAGCTCTCTTTATTTAAGATGGGATAGAGAATACTCTCTCACTGACACCTACTTTGTATATATAAACAGATGATCGTACATTATCACATTAGGCAAATGCTTCTTACTATACAAACAGATAGTGTTTGATTAAGTTCATGGATGTCCATGTGGTTTTGACACTTGTGGTGACAGCCCAAAAATATAATGAGTATGATAGTACTAAAATATTAGTGGTTACACACAAAATTTACAAATGGAGACTTACTCTGAGCCGCCAATTTCACAGCTTTTGCCAAGTCTTTGAGCCAAAGGACTCTGTATCGGTTTAACTAATAACCTATATTATAAAACCTGAATGGTTTATTCACACAGCCAGTGACTCAGCAGAGGTCAAAACCAATTGATTTCACTTCCTCTTTACCACTCAGAATGTAGTTCAGCTGTCTGACACATATGATATCTATTAAACGTTTGATTCAATACTGTCCTTAACAATGACCAGCAGAGATATTTTACAACACCTCAATGGACAAAGCATTTTGGGAGGAAGAGAGCTTTTTTTGCCAGCTTTGTTTTCCCAGCACATTTTGATTTGCTACAGTCTTCCTTCGCCAGTGTTTTCATGATTGTGGCTTTTATAGCATTTCTGACCATCTGTTAACTGTTACATCAGGTTGGTGTGATAGCCAACACAGAAATACACAAGGTCCCATTGTTTTTTGTTATGCTTCTTCACTCACAAATGCACAAAATGGGTCTGTGTCTGTGAAATTATTGGTTTCAGAGCACTTGAACTGGCTCGTGGTTTTAGTGAATAATTAAATGTTTGCTTGTCTACTTCGAGAACTTGCTTGAGAGAAACAGTACATCAATAATGATATCAATGCATAATAAAGATGCATGTTAGGGACAAACTGAAACAGTTTTTCATGCATCTGACAAGATTTACTGTTATTTTCTGTCTCAGAGGCGTCTTTTGTCAGACTTCTTTAAAGAGATTTTTGGAAAGAGGACATTGGTATGATTCAAAATGGTTACTTAAGATACAGCTATGATTATGCAACACCACAAGAAGTGAACTGGGTTTAACGTATGGGGGGGGGAAAGGCATTTCACACAGTATAGAGATGTAGAGAAAAATATTAAGCAGTTGTGTCAAGCAGTTATGTAACACAGAATATTATGGCAATCGATATAATGCCAACAGGGAGTTCTGGAACGGGATTATAGGCTTCTTCTGTTCTTCTGGTTTAAGTCCAACCAGATGAAACTGTGAAGAGAGATTTCTTGGAGCCGCATTTTGCTTTACCCATGGAAAATATGGGCTTTCATGGCTTGCTTAATGAAAATCATATCATTTGAACACTGTTTTGTATAGTTCACTGTTTGGTAGTTCAGCTAAACTGCAACCTCCAGCTATTTTGCATGCCGTTTTCCATGCAGCTATAATGATCAGGGACTGAAACTGTCAAGCTTAAAAAAGAAGCAAAAGGACCAGTATCAAGTAATGGTCCACATGAATATATGTGCTATATAAACCATGTGTTATGAAACCATGAACAATTTGGAGGCATTTATGGTTAATGTTAAAGGAGACCATAAGGAAACCATATAATAATACTACGGTTGCACTTTATTTTATAGTACATGCACTTGTACTTACAGTGTACTTAAGTACTGGGTAATATAAGGTAACTGCATGGGTTAAAGTTAGGTTAAGGGATAGGTTCATGGTTAGTTCGGTTTTTGCAATTACTATAGTACATAATATGCACTTGAGGAACAGGACTGTAAAATAAAGTGCTACCAATACTACTAATAATAAACAAACACTTTCGTTTAGGGCCTGAGCACCGATGGTGTGAGGACCCTATTGTAATTGCTCAGTCAATTCTTCTTCTTCTCCGAAATAAATTGCATTTTTGAGGGCCTAAACATCCTCAAAAAATCATGAAACTTTGCACACACGTCAGAAGTGGTGAAATTTTACGTCTGATATGGGTTTCAGAATTAGGTGTGGCAAAATGGCTCGATAGCGCCACCTACAAAATTTCAATTAAGCACCCTTCGCGCTACATTTCATGTACAAGTATGAAATTCGGTAGACACATGTAACAGCCCAATACCTACAAAAAAGTCCTTTGGTGCAAAATCTGAAAACCCAACAGGAAGAGAGATTTTTTGAATTTTCTCAGCAAAATTTTTGCAGTTTTTGCCATTTACTTTTTGTTTGTTTACTTTAACAAACTCCTCCTAGAGCTTTTATCAGATCAAGGTCATATTTGGTCAGTCTAATCTAAAGGCCTTTGTGACGTTAAATTGCGAAGATCTAGAGTTTTCACTGAAGGGTGTGTCCGTTGCTGCGGGAAAATGGCCTGTTTTACATAGAGATTTAGCCTGATCAACATCATATTTTGTCAGTCTAATCTTAAAGCCTTAGCGATGTTAAAAATTTAAAGAACTTGAGTTTTCGCTGAAGGGCGTGACTGTGGCGGCCTGACAAAATCAGATTTTTCCCCATGAAAGAGTAAGCTGTAGTAAGTCAGGTATACAATGTCCGATCTGCCCCAAACTTCACATGTGTGATAAGAGTCCTGGCCTAAAGACATCTATATGCCAGTATTCAGTTAGTCATAGCGCCACCTGCTGGCAACAGGAAATGGCATGCTTTGCACAATAATTCACTCCCAGAAACACATTTGAATATGCCATGAAGTATCAAACATATTAGAAACACGTTAAATCATCCAACACTTGGCTAAGTGCTAATGTATGCGATTAACGCTACGAAACAGGAAGTTGTTGTAACTCAGGCATACAATGTCCTATCTGCTCCAAACTTAATGTTTGATAACAGTCCTGGCCTGAAGACATCTAAATGGCAATATTCAATAATAGTCAAAGAGCCACCTGTTGGCAGCAGAAAGTATGGCATGTTGAAATGACTTTGCCATATTTCTCCTGTATTTACTCGCTTACATGCATGTCACCCACTATTCACTGTTTTCCAAAGGCCAACGGATGGCGGTGGCCCCGGGTGCGAGGGCCCTTTCATCGCTGCTTGCAGGTTTAATTTCTACTTGTTTTGTTGTACTTCTCCCATCTGTTCTGTTGAATTTACAGGTGTGTCCTCAGTGACAAATCAAAACAGATGACAATCATTGTGACAATGAAGTCTTCTCTCTTGCCCAGTAACTGCTGCCTATTGTGTTCAGCCTCTATAGCACCTGTTTTTCCCGCAGAGCAAAAGAAATGATACTCGGTTACAGGCCTGTGCATGCAAGCTTCCAACACCTCCAAGACCGAGGAGGTCAACTTCAAAGTGTTGGCTTTGGAATTTTAAATGGACTATATGGATTAGCACGAGGGGATCATAAAAGGACAGCATTTGATATGAACGGCCTTATTATTATCAAGGTCTGCAAAGCATCATGGGAAACCGTACTCATCTCATTTAGAATTATAATTATTTTTATGAAGCATTTGTTTCTGAAAAACTATTTAAAGCATTATAGAACTAAGCTCAAATAGTGAAATGATTATTACAATGACCAAATTAGACTAAAGTAACAATCATATACTGAAATATTTCAGCTGCTCGCCAGTACAAATCAAACAATGTCTATATTTAATGAGTGTATAAACTTGTCAAACTGCACTTGCATTTGTATAAACTGATTTTTTTCTTTGATTAAACAACTGAAGGTGATTTCTCAATCATGCATTAGCTAAACAGTTTTATTCTTTTACAATCATCTCTCTTTTTATGCAAACCACATTTTCCATGCACACATTATACTGTAGTTTTTGCTAGTATGAAAGCTGAAAGAATGCTCAATCTCATTTCAGTACTCCTTTGTTTTTTTTATCCTTGGCAATGTACATACATTTGATTGTCATGGACAAAAAAAAGACAATTACAAAAGACATCAGAGGAGGTGACAGATATTTTCAATCTATTACCACGTTCTAGTCACTTCCACAAGGTATGAACCATGTCAGTCCACACTGGTCTTGTGTCAGCACTGGAAGAAATCTGAGAGCGTAGAGCAATTTTTAGGTTTTTATCATGTTGTAATTGGAGTCATCAGGCCAAAGTGATGATGGGACAGTTCAAACTAATATACATTAGTTATATTTGATCATTTATAATCAGAGATTGGAAATTTGTATTTGTTTTTTGAATATATGAGTGCAAGTACTGTTAGATTCTGAGTGTTAGATACATTTCTCATCATCAGTCTGTGCTAGAAACCATATGTTTTTGAAATCAAGGTTTGTGAAAGGTCACAGCTCATTGCTGAAATTCAGCATGTCGTGTAAGACTGCAAGGTGTGCCAAGACAAGCAAAACACAGTTTTTGGTTCACCTGAAAATACACTGTTGCCAACAAACCTTCATCAAACCTGTCTGTATCAATGAATATAATTGCAAATACTGCATTTTCCAGCTTTATTTAATATTCAAAGCCAACAAGAAAATAAACAAACACCTCTCACACACATGCTTGGTATTGAGGCTGAAAAAAAATGTTGCATACTGTCATAGCTTTCAAAACATTATTAAAAGTTCTGGAGTGTGGATGGTTTTAAAACATGCATGCAATTATTTAAACCCAAATGTTGTGCTATTTAAAAATAGGCAAGCTACAACAGTGTCTAGGAATTTTCTCTGTTTTCATTGTTTCTGAAACTCAAAGCAGAATGTGCATTTAAAATGTTGGTTCCTCCATGGCTCTGGGTGTAGTTCATATTTGAAGTACAGCTCTCCATTTGCTTGTTCAGCTCTGTTTGAATACCTGTAACTGCAGTACAGCATCTTTATATTTGAGTCTTGAGAGAAACCAAAACAAATATTTGGACCAGTGTTTGCTTTACCTTGCCTTACCTGATTGGAAGTTTCACCTGTTAATTCTATTAGAGAGAATGACTGCATGCCAAGAAGCCTGTATTTCAACATTGCTAGTCCAGGAACTGGAAAGTATTCATGAATCTACTAGACAGTTGACATTCCTCACCCATTTACAGTCTTTCCTGTTATTTATTAGTGTATGTCAGCTTTACTTTCCAAAGCCTTTTGTATCCAAATATTGAAGCGAACAGGAATGATTGCGCGTCAGTAAGTCAAGGTGAGAAGGGAGCGGATATCAGCCCGAAACAGAGTATTCAACTGTTTAAGATGCCAGATACTAAACGGTCATAAATTGGCAGGAAGTTTTCAGCATTAAATTCATATTCACAGTGTAAGTGGGGAAACAGTTTGAACAGTGTTAAAGCATCTGTGTATTAGATGTTTTCCAAAGACCTAAGACATGAAGATGACAACAAAAAGCCACAGACATTTCAGTTGGAAACAAATCATCTTAGTACTGTTTTGTAAATGTCCTGAAAAACAAAA
This sequence comes from Anabarilius grahami, assembly GCA_003731715.1. Classification (NCBI taxonomy): domain Eukaryota; kingdom Metazoa; phylum Chordata; class Actinopteri; order Cypriniformes; family Xenocyprididae; genus Anabarilius; species Anabarilius grahami. The sequence goes on along the minus strand of RJVU01062584.1, from coordinate 6,631,108 downwards.
AGAAAATCCAGAATTTGGCAAGTATCTTACAGCAATCTTTAACATTTTACAAAACAAGAATTTTTACTGCGTAATCATAGGACAGCAGCATTCGAAAAGAAAAAGGTCTTTATGTCAGCCAGCGCCTTTTCATTGAGGCAAACAGCCTTGTTTTGTGAACCTAAACCAAGCTGAATGAAAGAGAGTGAGCTCTCCCCAGACATGCTTCTATCCCTGCCTAAGTATGGGTCTTAAGCCTCTAGTTGCAGCTCCCTGCCAAACACGCAGACCTAAATAGACTCCTAATATAATGCAGTGTGGCCCACTCATAAAAGAAGAGCCCTCGAAGAGACACACATAACAGGTGGGTCAGTTGGAGTTACTGGTAAGAAGAAAAAATTGCATCAAGAATAGACTATATGGGGGAGGGGGCTTCACAAGTGGATTTTTGATGAATCAGTGTCTAAAGGATTTCAGGGGAAGCCTTGAGCTAAAACAGGGTCTGTGAATATTTGACCCCACTGACCAACAGTCATTAAGATTCAGTATAGAGCGACGGCTGCACTCAGTTGAAATTCCTTAATATGATTGGATTTATCAAGTTTTACAGTTCTAATTCATTGAAATAAAAAAAAAATAAAAAAAAACATGCAGCTGGTGAAGCTGTTACCGAAAACGAATACAAATCATGCAAATTATACATAAATGTAGTGAATTTGCACAACAAATGAAGGGAAAAAAGTCACCAGTCAAATGGAAAAAAAGTCAACTGGAACAGTCTTTTCACTGAAAACCAGAGTATTTAAGAGTTTACTACCAAGCTACATTTCGATAATAGTGCACATGTGTACATTTTGCAAATACAGCAGCTGATGCATCATATTTTGTACTGATGTTCTTTGTTTTCTCAAAAATTGTGACTATCCTCAGCAAATAATCCAATAAAAACAGCTGATCCTGGTTAAAGTCAAGTACTTCTGATTGATTGAAGATGTGGCGTATGACTTCGATTGACAAAATTCTTAGCGTTTTGTGTTATGAAGATCTCTGTGTGCTTTTTTCCCCTAAAATACCACATCTAAGAATGATCTGGCGCATCCCAAAATGAACTGTATAAAATGACACAGCAAATACCTTAATGTTATCTGGGAAGTGCACCAGGAATGCTTATTTATCTTGCGCTTTTGAAGCAGTTCACTACACTAACTCCACTGTTATTCCTTTTGTCATAGAGAGTATTTGACTCATAAATGTGTGCCCACAGGCACAGTATGTTGAAAAACATGGCCAAGCCAGCTGCCACCCTCTCTGAAGAGAGCTCCCAGAGCGAGATGGTGAGTGCTTTTGAGAGGAGACGGCAGCTGAGGCAGAAAACTGCCTCCAACTCCCCAGATGCAGGTTAATCCACCTGGCTGCCGATGTAGCCTGTGGCCTTAAGCACGCTGGGAGTTTGTGATCTGTTATTTCATTAAAGAAAGTTACAAGGAGGACCTCTCGAGCCACTGCAATAAACAGGGCTCTTCACAAGTGAGGCAAAACAACTCTTTGAAAGCAAGCAGGCAAATTTAAGCTCTTCACAAACGTCCTTCTCAATCCCAACCCCCTCAACATGAAGGGGTAAATTTAGCACCTGTGCTAATCCGTCCCTCCCATATGCCATTTTCCTAGCACTGCCAGTCAATATTTACAGCTTGTTAACAGTCTCACTTACGGTTAACTTTCCAGCATAGCAGTGATGATTCCCGAGGGTGTTTGGTGCTGATTAGGTTCACATGATCGGTCAATCGTGGCATTCTGCAGTCAACCATCTTGTGTAATGACCCTTAAAATGACTTCCTACACAGCTGTGCTAGTTTCATGCAAATCATATTATGTTTCTCAAATAATACAATAACTTTGTCTCAATATTTCATGGCCATTTATTTGTATATTTAACGAGTAGCAGTGTAATTAGCGGGATAATGTACAAGTTAGCCCGTCACAATTGCAAAATAATCCCTTTCAGGGTGATATAAGACCTATATTGGGAGACTTTTTATTGGGCACATTTGAGAAAGGTTGCATTACTGATGAAAATAATTGATTCTGATATAAAAAGTAATTTTTAAAAGATACATTATGTAAACTTTTTTTGTTCGAAAATAACAAAATTTTAATAAGTCAATACATCATCAATCCTTCTTCCAAGACGTGTTTTTGTCTTACCCTGATTCACTATGGTATTAAGCCAATTATAAGTGACCTGATGGGATGGTTTTTATGGAAAGTTGCGTACATATGTCACTCACCCTTGCGTGTCTTTTCATATCTGTAAACAGGGAAAAGATACTCTGGCTACTTTGATGCATGTATGGTGTGAAAGTGGCATTGGTTAGTTGGGAGTGAGAAGGTTTGACTCAGAGAATGCTAAATCTCAAACCTCAGGAGAATCACCTGTTTTAACTGATGCCAAACAGAGGAGTGTCTGCTGGAAAAAGAAAATGTGACAGAGCTCGTAATAAAACGAGAATCAATATTGGCTTGGCTTTTCTGACATTCTGAGAACTGATAGTTTTGAAGATTTAAAGTTGATTTGTAGTCGAGCGGTAGAGCGTTGGTCAACAATATCAATGACATGGGTTCAAATCCTTCAATTTGGGGCAGTCATGGCCTAATAGTCAGAGAGTCAGACTGGTAAACCGAAGGTTTCGGGTTCAATTCTCAATATCAGCAGGAAATGACTGTGGTGCCTTTGAGCAACCCCCAATCGCTCCCCGGGCGCCACAGCAAAATGGCTGCCCACTGCTCTGTGTGGGTGTGTTCACTACTAACTACTCCTAGGGGTGGTTTCCCGGACAGGGTTTAAATGAAGCCAGGATAGGCCTTAATCCAGAATAGTTAATCGTGGTTTAAAAAAGGGCTTTCTGAAACACAGATTAAGTACAGATTACTAAAACCTAGACTATGGAGTCTTGAATTAAAATAAACCAGATTAATTTAAAACCAACTGTGCTAATCTGAATTAGCATGAGAGAGGATGCCTAGAAAACATGGAATGAACAAGAAAAGCTTAAAATTGCATGGAACTGAGAAGCAAATCCAAGGAAAACAATGGCAGCAGAAAAAGACTGCAATACAAAAACTTAACTAAACAAGAGACATTTATTTTAAAGCAAGCAAAATACATCAGCTGTGAAAAAAAAGAAATAAAAAATCTGTTTGTAATGAATTATTTTTAAATAGACGAATTCTATATAATAGTCATATGATTATTAATACTTTTGTCCTTTACATAGCAACAAACTAAACGTAACTATTTGCACATGTGATGATCAGTGTTGGCAGTCTAGAAATGATACTGGTTTGATCCAAAGCATTATCATAGTGGTTGCTTCATTACATAAAAAAGAAACAATTTTTGTTAGCAGGTCCTCAACCCAAGCACAAGCTCAACACTTCACCACAACGGTAATCTCCAAAAAACATTAATATAACAAAAAAATTTACATAATAGAACATTAAACAGTAAGAAGTCTCTCCATATTCTTATCTTTCTAAAAAATGCATAAAATAAGACTTTTTCAATATTTTCTCTCCCACTTCAGCCCGGTGCAAAGCATGATGGGAAATGAAAGTCCTGTTTGATTTGGTTACTTGACTGAAACATGTTATTTAAAAATGAAAACATCAAGTGAGTTCTAGTAACCATTTCAAGTCAATTTAACATGAAGCAATCACATTTGAACCAGAAACAATGGTGTTAAATCAAAATAAATTGTTTAAATAAAGTGAACAGCACCAAAAAAATTTAATATATATATATATACAGTGTATATCAATATCGATATACATCCAAGTAATACACGAGTCTTCTTTGAAACACAGCATTAATCTGAAGTTAAACCTGCCTCCTGGTAGGTTTAATTTAAGCTTCAATTTAGTCCTGGAGTAGCTCTAGTCTTCCTCCAGGAAATCAGATTATTAATCTCTGGACTAGACTAAGTCTAGGACTATTTTAAACCATGACAGAGAAAGCAGATTTCTGTTATTCTGGTTTAAAGGGCCATTTTATTCTAGGACTAGGCTTAATCTCTGTCTGGGAAACTGCCCCCTAATGTTGGTGCACTAACTTGGATGAGTTAAATGCAGAGGACAAATTCCAAGTATGGGTTACCAAAACAATGTTCTTCAGCAAAATGCATCCAGTTTTGTTTTTTAACCGCTAGAAGGCCAAAAGTTACATAGTGTACCTTTAACTATTGGTATTTTTCTTTGCGTTTAAAACCCCACTGTTCGAAAGGTCATCACCTTTATCATAACTTGATATCAGCAATCAAAGAATGCTATTTATATGAGCGTTATGAACTCTATAGACCTTGGCCTTGTAAATTCACTTTCAGTCCCACTGCAGGGACCATTTACAGCTCATGTTACTGATATTAAAGAGGGTGTTAAAGAGGGTGTCAAACCCTGCACTGCAAAGATTAGCGGTGACCCTTATAAACTGTGATGCATAGAGTCTATTATAAAAACAATTCTGCTCAAAAACAAACCACAGTATTGTCCAACCATCAGCTTTACAAAAACAAGCCTTAAAAAACTTGTCTTGACTCCACATTGATCATAGGACAATTGGTCATATTTATGGATTATTTAATTTTTATTTGACAGTAAGACTCTCTTAAATGTTGGACTCATCAACTCACAGTTACTCAAAAGGTAAGACCAGAAACATACATGAGAGTTCTGTCAACACACTGACATAGAGCATGTTTTAGGCCAAAGATGTTCTCGTGTGCGTGCCAGATTTAAATGGGTGGAGTGTCACCAAGAAAGTAGAGCCATAAAAGTACACTTTTATGGAGATTTTATGTACTTTTCATAATCACTACCTTCTCATCCCTTATCCATCTCCTTCACAGATGGAAAAAATACAGGTTTGGAATGACATGAGGCAAGTGAATTATATGAGCTATCCCTTTAATATTGCTCCTACAAAGCAGTATGAGGTTTTTATTTATTTATTTTTAGGTATTTTAAGTAGTCTCCAATTAAAAATATTTTGCCATACAGAAACTTTACACTTAATAACAGAAAAGTAAAATAAAATTCTGTTTTCTAAGTTTAAAAAAGTAGGACAAAATGGGAAAATCCTCAAAATTACTAACTCAGGGTTTAAGGTTTAAAGGCATGTTTAAGAATGATTAAATACTCATGTTTAAAGATTCTGAAATTATACAAATATCTTTTGTTTAGTGATCATTAACAAGATTCATATGAAAACAACTGGGTAATGTCCAAATGTCAAGCTCTCCCAGCAGGAGACACCATTAATTAAATCTGCAAATGCTTCAAACATTTAAACAACAACATCAAAAACAATAAGAGAGTGCAGATGCCCCAAACAACTCCTGGCAGACGAGAGAAATAATGTCATGACATCAGTTGGAATCATTATCTTCTTCTTTATGAGTAAGAGATCTTCAAGAGCTCATGTTCAGGAGATGTTCAGGAGCAGGATGGAATGCAGTTTGCAACCCACAATGACTCACTCATGCTTGGTTCTCCACTAACATGCTTTTGGTGCAAAAAAAAAAAAACATCTGGAGCTGGAAAGATGGAGAAAATTGTGGGAACAACAAGAAAATAAAACAACAGTTTTGTTGTGTAGTGCAACAATAATGCATTTAATCTGTTAAAAAGGCCCGGTGAGAGAAAGATGATCCTTTTAATTACTCTGCAAAGGAATGAGGTTGTGGTTGGTGGCAATCATCACTTTTTTGGGTTGTCACACTGATGTCAAACTCAGCTGAGTTTTAGCTGATGCTTTAGGCAACTGACATAGTTGTGGTGCAGCATCTGTAGGTTAAAGGAACAGGCTGTTCTTGACACTCGTTCGCTGGGATGGAGGGTGGATGGGGGAGAAACTGGGCACAGTCTACTTCCTGTGTAGACAGACTCTGCTGTGATGGGCCTTTAGAGCCAGAGAGACCCAATCATTGAGTCTGCCGCCATAGAGCAAGTCTGGAAACTGTGAACCAGCACTAAATTTGGCAAAGCCGAGCTGGTTAGACTGAAAGCTCTAAGAAGGGGCAGAGGCATTCGATGCCTGCTGACACATACCTGTCCTTTGTTTCCCAGCCATCTCTTAATCATAGTCATATTTGGGGCCAGGAAGGAGTGCATTGACTATCCCAATCATGTATTTGTTTAGAAATGCTAGAAAATTAAGCATTGGCAGTTACAAGGTTTCTGAGAACTCATGCAGAACTATTTACGATCGCTCATCAACTTTTAATGGAGATCAAGTGTAAGGTTTCTGACACTAAATAGAATATATTTCCTATAAAGAATATTAATAGAATACATGTAAAATACACACACACATGGCCATGATGCGAAGCAGGTGTGCATTATTTTCTAATAATTCAATGGATCAGAGTCAATTATTCTGCTTATACTACAGTTACCACACCTCAAGACATTGTTCAGATGTTGTATTTCAAGACATTTGTCAGGTTTTTGTCCTTAAAATGCTCGTGTGTAGGACTAATTTCTTATGCATCTCATCCTGCGCCTCCATTGCAAATTCCAAAATGTCCTTTTGGAGCTAGTAATGGAGGCTTGAGCCAGAGCCGTTGATAGCAGACTAATGCATTTATTAATGCAGTTATTAGAGAGAGCGAGAGAGAGACAGAGAGATAGAAAGCGTTTGGGAAGTTTATCTGCTTCAAGAACAGCGCCGTTATTACCTTGCTAGTGAGAAATGTCATGTAGCTTTTAATTTGCTATTAAGTAACTATTTTACTGATAGAATCATCAGAGCAGTGCTGAAAATGCATTAATGTGTGAGTATGTGTCCTGCACTTTATGTGTGTGCGCGTTTAAGTGGGAGAGAGAGAGTATGTGCTTTCTGGACATAATAAAATGTAATTTTTAGGCAAAAAAACATGGAAATAATTGATTGTTTTTATCATATTGTTTACGATATTTATTTGCTTGGTCAGTGTCCTTGTAGGTTTTGGTTCTTTTGCTGTTTTAGACTGTAAGGACCTTTGAAATAACTAATTGAAATAATTTGGTGAAGTGAGATGGACATGTAATGCGGATAAACTACTTTAGCCATGGCATGCGTTTCCCTGAAAATAATTAAAACATCCGTCAACCAGTCAGATTCAAGCATTCAACATATACCCAGCAGTATATTCTACTTTTACATATTACAGAATATCACAACATGCTCACATTACAAGCAAACTACTAGCCTTCATACGTTCAAAACATTTCAAGTTATTACACACAAAATCCAGAGCACTCGATGTTCTTCTAGCAGTAGTGCTATTTAAACAACAAAACTTTTATTTTCACCGCCCACATGCAAATATAAACTGTACTTCTCCAAAATAAATAAAACTGAAAATAACCACAGCACTACTTCTGTTCAGCTAGACGTTTCACACAGAATATTGCAGAATTCGGAACAATTTAGTGTTCAGGGTTGGCTGAAACAACAGTTGTTATACCACTGTTTTGAACTCTGGACAAGCTCTCCATGTGGATGTAAACATTCAAAGGGTCACCTTTTCCAGTCAAATATTGATGTTCCTTGGACACATTTTAATTGGTAGGCTATTCCATTGGGATAAGTAAAGCCAGATGCTTTGCATTAATAACAAGTGGCTGCTCGACTCACCACAATGACTCTAAAAAACAATTAGAAGAAAGACAAGATGCAGTTCAAGAATATAAGTAATGATATAAAGCATAATTAATTATCATAAAATGATTACATTGGCAATTATTAATTAGCTTGTATTATTAATCATCTAGTCAGTGATAATTAATTAGTTTGTACAGTGTGTTTTGTGCAGCAAAACTTACAAGCTACGCTGCACAATTTGCAAGTCAACAGGCAAATATATATTGATACCTTTTTAAATGAACCACTTGGGTCTCTAGAGTAACATGTTCCCAGAGTCTCATCAACAGTGAAATCACATGTGCACAATATTTGCTCTGAGGGTGTGCAGCTGCTCTGTATGGACAGGGTTGTGTGACTGACTGCTTGGCGATATATTTAAAGTTCACACTTGATAATTGTTCAGGAATATATGAGCACACACGCTGTGAAGCTGCAGACATACTGTTTGTATTGCTGTGGTTTACAGCTGACATAAAATTCAAATAATAAAAAAACAATTCGGTAAAATAAGCTTTGGCTGAGAAGCACAAACCCAAATTTTAAATTGAGTTTAAAACACTTCAATCCAGGGATGCACAATATATTATGATATATATATGACAGATTACTTTTCCCATCATCTAACACTACCTAAAGTTAATTAACAAAGTAAAACACTAATAATTTAATAACACTGTTAAATGTAATCTTTAGCAAATCTCAAAATGAATATCCATTTTTCATACTGTACATTATAATGTTGTGACAAATTTTAATAATGAATTAATAATCTAATATCTTGTAGCATTTATAATGATTAATTATAATGTTTTATTTTAATTTATTTAGATAAAACAGTATAGAATTTTAATATTGGCTATTTAGCAGCCATAACATGAAAATAATTATTGGCTTAGCTAGAATTATAATATCAGTGCATGAGAACCCTCTATGTAATAAATATTAATGTACAGTCAGCTGTTGACAAAAGCTAAATTAATTGAGTGATCAGGAAGGGGTCTTGAATCACAGTAAGGGGGTTTATTTAGCAATACTGATCAGCTGACTGAACATTATTCCACTTAATTCACCTTACCAAACAATCTGATAAACAGATATGAAATATGAATTTAAGATTGAGTGATATGAGAGACATGAAACTAGTATAGTGTAGGAGACTAGTTGCAAAAGACAACTAATTTATACAGTTTAGACATCATTATACGAAAATATTTGACTGCAGAAAGTCACAACTGAGTATTGCAGAAGAGCATGATAATCGTCTAAGATTGCAACAATCTACTATAGTATAGTCTGCAAGTAATCAGTTATGAGTGCAGCTAACCACACACTGAAAACATAAAAAGACAATGAAACTCATTGTGGAACATATTTCCTTTTGGATCATAGAGTACATCACTCTGGAGGTAATACAACACCCCATGGGTTTACTACCATTACTTTAAGAGAATGAAATGTAAAAGTAAAAGCAGTTTTACATGAGATTCTAGAGCTTAATGTTTTATGTGGAGAGTCCATCTAGATAGTATTACATGTGTTGCATGCAGATAAGTAATAAGACAATCCACCACAGATTAAGGGTAGCATTGACTTGAATGAAGAGGTAAATCACTCTTATAATAATCAGAATGATTTGCTCTTAAACTATGCTCACACTTATATTAGGGTTAACTTTCACGGGCACATCTTCAGACAGATCAGTTATGTAACAGCAGAGATTAAACTACAAATTTTCTCTTTTCTCGCACACTCCCTTTGCTGTCACCGATAGCCAAAACCCAACTATGGAAACAAAGTCCAAGAAGCCCATCTGGATTTTATTCCTGTTCACATTTGGTTACTTAACCGAAAATAATGGTTTCCCTCTCACTAGAACAGGCAAACACTCAAAAGACCTCATACGGTATTTATCAGATTATGTGCCATTAACGTTACACTGCTGACAAAGAAAAAAATTATGTTAATTAACACCTCATTTGTCTGTTATTCAGACTATGCAGACTGCTATGGTTTACATTCAGTAAATACTCTCTTACATAAAGCAACTATACAGTAGTTTAATTATGTTTGACCACTGACAAAGTGCTCTTGAAAGTGTGAAACTGGCTTATATTTTTCATTTTTCATCTGCAGCAAAAAGTTGTAATATAGATTGACCAGTTATATGGCAGTTGGTTCAAAATATGTTTCTTGATCTGAACGCCAATGAAGCAAAAATGGCAGCTTCAAGTGAAAACAGTGGGGGGAAAAATAGTCCATTACAATGTACAAAACAATCATCAATAGACCCATTTGGAGCAGACGTTACAGTTACATCACTTGCAGCTGCGCGCGCATAGTGGTTGCAGAAAAATAGCGGTAGCAAGTGGAGGAAAATGTGCAAAATTCAGAGAATTGGATAAAAATGTTTTGTTGTGCTCTGGATATCGGAATGCATAAAATATAGTCTTCATTTGTATAGAATACCGTCGATGAAGACATCCTTTGAAGCTAAACGGAGACGTTTATGTTGCAAGTCACAGACTGGACTGATGAAACCTGCAATGATTAATCTACTATTAAAGCATGTATTTGATGTAAACAGTAAGTCTACATAATATTCACATTTGCAGTTCATAGAGGACATACATACATAGAAGTTACAGCAAGAAATAATTTTTAAACCTATAACATTTTACATAGATAACTTTTTTTTTTTCTTGCATTTGCGTGTTTATATCTCCCAGTTCGGACTTTATAACTCGCAATTGTGAGTTTATTTCACAATTCTGAGGGGGAAAAAGTCAGAATTGAGGAATGTAAACTTGCAGTTCTGAGGAAAAAAGACAAGAGTATAGCCTATATCTCACAGTTCTGTTCCTTCTAAGAGATGTGAGATATAAACTCAGATTTCTAAGAAATAAAAGTCAGAAATGTGAGATATAAACTCGAAATTAACTTTTTATTCCTTGGCTTTAATAGACTGATGTCATTTTCTGCAACCAGGTACAAAAAACGTCATCGCTGTTTGCAAACACCAAACTGGTCTATAAGATGATCTAGGCTACAGATCCTTTAAGAGACATGGTGATGGAAAAAATATATAAAATGAGAGTAAAAATGATATTTCAATGTTTTGTGTTCCCTGGAAATTTAGGGTTCTTTTAAATGAACACAAAGGTTTTGCGAGTAAATGCAAAGTTTCTTGGGAGAATGTAAAACTTTTTCGAAAGAATGCAAAAGCATTGAGAAAAAAAAAAAAAAACCTTCCTCTCATCTCATATTTTTTTCCCATTTCCATGTCCCTTTAGGGATTCCATAACAAACACTCCAACAATACAATAATATTAATTGTAAAGTCTTCTGAGGTGATTTTCACAATAACAGATAACTGAGACAAAAGATGGTGGTAGTATATGAAATAAGCGAGCGAGTATGTGTGATTGGCTACGAGAGACATAAAAGTAGTGCCAGTTTCAATTACACAAGCAATCCCTTATACAGCGATGCAACGGACAACGGCAGATATTAGGAAGTATCAGACCACTCTACACTCTAAAAAATGCTGGGTTAAAAACAACCCAAGTTGGGTTGAAAATGGACAAACCCAACGATTGGGTTGTTTTGACCCAGCAGTTGGGTTAAATGTTTGCCCAACCTGCTGGGTAGTTTTATTTAACCCAACAATTGTTTACAAATTACTATATGTCTGGCTTAAAATGAACCCAAAATAGGTTGGAAATTAAAAATCAGACTCATAATTACTAGAGGCAACAATAATAATCAAAAAGATGAGCATTTATTAATAAGCAATTTAATAAATGTTTATTGTTTAAATATTATTCAAAAAAAGTATTAATAAATGTTTGTTTATTAAACATATTAATAAAATGTTAATTTCCAACATATTTTGGGTTCATTTTAAGCAAGAAATACAGTCATTTTTAAACAATATTTGGGTTAAATAAAACTACCCAGCAGGTTGGGCAAACATTTAACCCAGCCGCTGGGTTAAAACAACCCAATCGCTGGGTTTGTCCATTTTCAACCCAACTTGGGTTGTTTTTAACCCAGCATTTTTTAGAGTGTATGCTGTAACTGACTAATCAGAATGAAGTATTTCATATTGAGTGCCGTGCGGTAATTAAGATTAATATCAGAATATCGTTATGCTTATAAACACAATGAATGTTTTTAATGCCCCAGGCCTAAAGCTAATGCTAAAATCTGATTGGTTAATAGAAATATTATTCAAGGGACATATTCTAAATGGCAAAATCACAGGTCTCCTAAACCAGACCTACCCTTATGAGGCTCAAAGGCTGGTCAGTCAATATGCAGGGCAACTTTCTCCAATATGCATAATAGTGTGGTACTTTCTGGTACATTTGGTTAGTCCTGGACCAAAAACTAAAGTTTAAAGGCTAGAACCCAGCATTTTCCACACCGTTGATTTTGGCTTCACCAGGCCAAAGGTGCATGGAACAAGACAGGGTTCAGAGCACAAGGTGTTTCTTCAAATCCCCATTCCTCAAGTAGAAAAAACATGGCACAGCTCTTTAATTTCCTTCAAGCAACAACTGCAAGACTGAAAGTAGCCTTACCATAGATTAAATTGGCTAAAAATATATTTGAGCTAAAATTTAATTAAAACTGACCTTCTATATCACCTCAGAATAAAATGTTTCCTGTTTTTTAAATATTTTGTTCATCTTTGCTCAAACACCAAAACTCAATGATCTCATTTTCTACCCTTTAAAAATGCCAGGGCAAATTATTGGTTTGAATGGGTGCACTGTTCTACTTTAGTGTCTGTTTCACCAGTTCCAGATTTGCTCTCCTGGTTATTTGTTGCCTTCCAAAGTTAAGCGAATGGAGTGCTACCATTCTGTCTCCCGCACATCTCGTCTTACATACACGTATCTCAACCGTTCACACCGGACAACCCCCTGCAAACACATACACACGGCATACACAAACATGCAACATATTTGACGGCTCTGATTTCAAATGCATTCACCTAATTTCCATTTGACTCTTGGCACCCGCTTACAGTGGGCAAGCGGAGAGAGGATGGTGGCCGTCCCAAAAATACGGAACGCAAAGCTTCCAGCTTTCCAAAGCAGCTGGGCAGACAAGTGACACCATTGTCAAATCATAAGGCTCTTTCCCATAAAACGTTGTTAAACCCTGTATGAAGGTTTGACACTGGTCAAAAGTCATTTTCCTAATAGCGTACATTACACCCCTTTTCTCACTTTCCTTTCTTAATCCTAACCTTTGAATTGAGCAGATTCATATGACAAGCATTGATATCTTTTCTAAATCCACCATGTAAACTATAAATATCATTGTTCTTTGGTCAACTGCAAAAGAACCTACTACGGAAGTTTAAAGCAAAGAAAAGTGTCCTTTTGAAAACATGGCATGGTTGCCAAAATCACGTTGGATAAGAATCAATAAACCATATTACTTACTCTTGAAGGAGCCTCATAGGCAGCAGAAAAGTTCCCACTAAACTCTCGGTCATAAATTATCGTATTAGTCATGCACAGGCATACAATGGTTTGTATTAACCTTTTGAGTCACAATTGCATCACATTCATGTGGATCTGGTGCATCTATATATTTTAGATGGGGTTGGTATGGTAAGCAAATTTAGGTTTGTTTGTGGATGGTGAGTCCTATGAACAAAAATTAGTGTAAATATTTGCAGCAGTGACCATCTGACGTCCAGAATTGATGGTTACATCACTTAATTTGAAAACATTGATCCAGTTTCAGACCTCCTCAGAGATGGCAGAATCATTCTGGATATGTGACAGACTCACTCCTGGATTTAATAAAGTACAAAATACAGAAAACCCCTTTTTCACAGTGTCATACACACGTCAGCTATTACTATATACTGTATTTTGTGCCGGCTATATATATACTGGAGTATTTTTAAGGACTATTTTTGTAGGTACATATGACAGTGTTAAATATATTTACCAAGGATGCATTATCTGAATCACAATCTTGTATTGCAGTGATGCCAATCTGGTCTAAAATTGCATGGCTAAATTTTAGGATAATATATCTGTCACAGACACGCCAGGCTCTGCACCCAGCCAATCATGTCGCACTCCCTCACCAGAGTACTGATCACACGCACCTGACACTCATCACCAGCCCAATCAGCAGCACTATAGAGGGTATGCACGTGACGTCACCGCCGACCGTTATGACTGCGGTCACGTCCACTGAGTGGCACAAAGACTGAGCGGCAGCATTGGTTTTCAGCGTGAATGCCGCGAAAAACACACAAAACACTTCCAAAACGGGAAAGAGCTTTGTGATTGACTGTACAAATAGCTTTGACACAAAACCCCGAGGTATATATTTAAAGACTGCCGAAAGCTACAGAAAAAAGAAGCACATAGATTACTGCAATTCACAGAAACAGTTGGACTCCAGCAAAGAAACATGGATTTGCAGTTAGCATTTTGTGTCAAATTGTTGGATTTTGAGGTAAAATCATACCGTATATATTGTATTGTTATATATTGTGTTGACATCTGATCAATTAAATATTTACTATCTTATATTCTGCATAATTTGGTGTTTTTAAATAAACACTGACAAAAACTATACAAGTTTTAGGGCTGGACAATATGACGATAGGCTATATATAACATTGATAAGTGATTACTTTAAACCTTATTTAAACTTATATTCTGCATAACTGTGTGTTTTAAAATAAATAACACTTACAAAAACTATAGGCTACTATAAAACTATATATGTTTTAGGGCTGGATAATATGACGATATAACATTGATATAAGTGATTACGCGGATTTAAACCTACCTATATTGTAGTTATATAAAATATTCACAGGCAGATTTGCTTTATGTATTTCCCCGCCGTCGAAATCAGGCACATCTAAATGTCAGGAAACACGACTCCTGGCTGCATCATGTCAATATCCATGGATTAGGTTTATTTGACAAGTTGTAAGAAACACTTTCGAGTCCAACCTTTAGTGTAATTCGTTTGTTTTACTTGCGTTTTCGCAGTTTCCTCTATTAAATCCAGTCACGCAGCAGGTTCTTCTGCCACTCAGTCCAGCTGAGGGAGCGCGTTTTCGGCGGGAAAGTGACGTCGATGCATACCCTCTATAAAAGACACTCACAGTCACTCAGTCATGGTCCGGTCTCGTTAACGCATACTAACCTGTATGCTTACCTTTCGGACTACTTACCTGTCTCCAGTGTGTCTCCTAGATCCTTTGTGTTCTCCAGTCCTCCGTGAGTGTCTCTGTGTTGCTCCTGCTTCACGTCTCTCAGTCCTCATTGAATCTGGTGTGAAGACCAAGTCAAGTATTCCTGTCTTGATATCTGTGCTGTCTGGAATCCTCGTCTGCTCACGTCTCTCAGCCTTCATTGAACCTGGTGTGAAGATCAAGTCAAGTATTACTGTCTTGATATATACTCTGGCTGGAAACTTCGTCTGCTTTCACTCACCTGCACTCCGCTCTGGTTGTCTCAATAAACATTGTCTCCGACCTCCTCTGTATTGTAACAATATCCTATATATTATCAATTTAATTCAAAAACATAAATATTTCATAGTGATAACAAGCATTTGATTTGAACACTATATATTCATATGTTTCTCATAATGGAGCCTGGAATGAAGTCGCAATAATTCTAACTCTAATCCCTGCTAGGGGCAAGAAGCTGCCATGAATACAAGCAACAAGATGTTGGGAAAGGATATGAGAACCAAGGACACTGCAGATGTTAAGTAGTAGATCTGGAAAAGTTGGTATCTCAATTATAAACGAAGGTTTCTCTCATCGTGCAGAAGGCTAATGTGTTAGGTCATCATAGCAGTCCTTGAAAGAAACCTGACTCGTTGCTAAAGACCTTGTTGCCATGGTGGGTGTCCAGATGAGAGTTTATTTTAATAAGATGTGGCATACCAGTGCAATGAGTAGGACAGAAAAGTGCTCTGGGCTATAGAGATGTAATATCCAGAAATACACAAAGTCGGCTGCTATGTTTCTCCATATCAAGCACACAAAAATTATGTTCTGCAAGCCTCAATGTTGTTCTGCAAGTCAAATGACTTTGCAGGCAGATCAACATTTCCATGACAAAGAGCTTACAAGAAGCTTTCTGTGAATGTAAACTCTCTGTAAAGCCTCTGAAATTTAGGTAAGATAATTTTCCACTCCTAACCTGTGGAAAAGAAGCCTTTAAAGGATGCATTTATATTACATATTTGTTCCAAGAATTACAGAATCTTTTGGACCTGAGTATGTCACGCAACCATCAGAAGAAGGAAGGAAAAAAACAAACCAGAAAAAACTCACATGCTTAAAATGTGCATGGCAGCCAGCAAGAGCGGTAAAAACTGCATAGCCACCACAGATACTCACTTAAAGGGGCTCTATGTAAGAATGATAGCTAGTGGTTGAAATGGGTACTGCAGTTCAAATTCAAAATATTGTTCGCCCCGCCCCCTTCTCCTCAGACTCGACGCTCTCGCGGGTTGCCAGTTTGAAGACATGCAACAGGAGCGACATTGGAAGGCGAGGTGACTTATACACTGTAATTAATTAGTTGGTTTATTGATTTATGATGAGTTGATATCGTGTTTTAATATGCTCCCGTTTATAGAAATTTTTAGATAGATGCTGCTTTTTAGGCCGGGTAGAATCTCTGACCCAGATTGTTCGCTGGCTTCCATGGCTGCAATTCGCTGCATGTGTTTTTCGACGACTGGCAACCCGGGGTGGAGAAATACTATTGGGTAAATTGGCAACGTGCGGTCTTGCACAGACGGAAACAAAAACAGAAATTCCGACACGGAACGCAAATTTAAAAGTAAAATAACTGGCTGTAGCAAAGCTTTTCAGAGAAATGAGTATGTGAATTGAGCATGTTTAATAAATATCTGCAAAGTGCAAACATATGGTATTTTTATGCTTTAGTACAGTCAAAAACGTACAACCTTTAACTGCATTTATCAGCAACATGGTTTAACTGTATTCCTATCCACACTCGTAGACACAGCTTTGTAGTATGAGTAAACATACAGAAATACTACAGCGCTGTCCAATTCGTGAATGACTCGTTTGAGTCAAAACGACCTTAATGATTCATTCATGTCTGAATTGGACCTGGTGGTCGAATCAACAACTCATTGAACAGTAGTTCACTTCTGTTATAACTTATATCACGAGCCGAGAATAAACTGATGATAATGGAATTGCTGTCTAAAAGGCCTGCATGCTATTTTCTCTGTGCAAAAAAATATACAGCAAAGGTTTACATACTGCAACATCTAACAAGCTGAATTTTGAAACAAGAATAATTACCTGCCATTCACTACTGTTAGTGTCTTCTTCTCCGCCATGTTGAATGGGTTAAGCGCGGGTTATGCAATGCTATCTCACGACCAGTTCATACGTATTTTACGAGGTGGCTAATTCGTACGAATTTGTACGATTTGTCTAAACCCCAGTGACGGGTAGGTTTAGGGGTGGGGTTAGGGGGTAGGTCATTCGTACGAATTCATACGAATTTGGCAACTTGTAAAATACGTACGAATTAGAAAAAAAACGTATGAAATCGTACGAGTGAGGTCGTAAAATACGTACGAATGGTAGGTCTATTGAAATTATCTCTGAAGCTCCTAAAATAATTATCATTTGAGGGAGCATTCATGTTTACCATCCAAATTGGTGACTTGTAGCTGTTGAACATAATTCCCATTGCACATGAATGTGCAAGAAGATGACTGATGGGGCAAAAGTTAATATGAATTTTATTATGAGCTATATCATGGCTGCAACAAATACTGTGAAAGTACAATAAACACCTTTATATTATTAATAAAACTTAGTAGAATCTGCTGCGTATTTATGGTTTTATTGGAATGTTTAAGAGCATGTCCACGTGATGACGTCAAAGATTCATGTAATCCATTGTTGAACCGGTTGATTGATAGATAGATAGATAGATAGATAGATAGATAGATAGATAGATAGATAGATAGATAGATAGATAGATAGATAGATAGATAGATAGATAGATAGATAGATAGATAGAT
>RJVU01062584.1:6591375-6613322 GCA_003731715.1 Anabarilius grahami | reverse complement strand
TTTGTTGCATTTAATTAGACATGGTTTTGTACTGGTCATGGCTTTCAATGTCATATGAAAGACTTGGGTATATGAAGGCCAACAGAGACCCATATATACAAGCCCTAATGTCCACAGCTGCAGAGCCTGAGCAACTGAAAAGGATATTGCTGTATGAGTATGTCCAAAATGTGTGATAAATATCAACATCTTATCCATCGTCCACATGGGACTAAATTATCTTTTATATGACAGAGTGAATCTGGGACAGATTTAGAACAGCCATGGTAAGGAAATCTGAAATTTGCCACAGCATGCAGGACTGAGGAAACAAGATTGGTTAGACAGCTGCTCATATTTATTAGTTTAATGGTTTAATTGACTTGAATTATTGGTTTACATGGAAAAAAATTATAGAACAAAGGTATAAGGAATGAGTAAGTTCAGTCACAGTCACACATACAGATTACTAGAGATGAATGAATGAAAAAAATTGTAGCAGGCCTCAGAGGTCCTGCTGTGGCAGCAGTTTGGTAGGTGATCCTCACAAACACCCCCGACCTTTTAACGCACTGTCCACAGTTTCCAAGTGCCTGTTCTCAAGTGTCTCTCGTACACGCACATGCACATTTACTCACACAGAGATTTGTTAACCCTTGACCGATTTGCCTCATGAAAGCTCTGCCTCATTTCTTTGATGACAGCTTTTCTTTTGAGCTTTTTATTTATATAGTGGAAACAATGAGGTGGCACTCCTTTTATTCTGGATATATTAAGCTATTAAAAATATATTAAACATCTAATTAAAAGTGGTTTGATGCTGTAACAGTTTGGAAACTTTAATTAAAAAAATCACATTTATAGGCTTGAATATTTGAAAAAATAAATATAAGAAGAAAAGTTTTTTGGCATAATCATTTATTTTTTTATTTTTTTATTTTTTTATTAAAATTATTTTATTATTTTATTTAAAAAAAATAAAAGGTTAGTTCTGTTCAAAAGGAATAACTACAAAAAAATAATTATATTCATCTTGTCATATATGCATATATATGACATTCATTTATGATATATAATTACATACCGATGATTATATATATATATATACAGTGGCCTCCACAATTATTGGCACCCTTAGTAATTATGAGCAAAGGCGGCTGTGAAAATAAATCTGCATTGTTTATCCTTTTAATCTTTCTTTCAAAAAATTCACAAAATTATAACCCTTCATTGAAGGAAAAGAATTGAAAGTGGGAGGAAAATCACATTATGAAATAAATGTTTTTCTCCAAAACACGTTGGCCACAATTATTGGCACCCTTTTATTCAAAACTTTTTGCAACCTCCTTTTGCCAAGATAACAGCTCTGAGTCTTCACCTATAATGCCTGATGAGTTTGGAGAACACCTGACAAGAGATCAGAGACCATTCCTTCATGCAGAATCTCTCCAGATCCTTCAGATTCCCAGCTCCATGCTGGTGCTTCTTCTCTTCAGTTCACTCCACTCATTTTCTTTAGGGTTCAGGTCAGGGGACTGGGATGGCCATGGCAGAAGCTTCATTTTGTGCTCAGTGACACATTTTTGTAGTGGTTTTGATGTTTGTTTTGGATCATTGTCCTGATGGAAGATCCAACCACGGCCCATTATTGGATTTCCAGCAGAAGGTCAGGTTTTGATTTTTTATCTGTTGGTATTTGCTAGAATCCAAGATACCATGTATCTGAACAAGATGTCCAGGACCTCCAGCAGAAAAATTGGCCCACAACATTAATGATCCAGCTGTATATTTAACTGTGGGCATTGGGGTACTTTTTATCCATGTGTGCACCAAACCCATCTGGTGGGTTTGCTGCCAAAAAACGCTTTTTTTTTAGTTTCATCTGACCATAGAAGCCGGTCCCGTTTGAAGTTTCAGTCTTGTCTGACAACTGAGTATGCTGGAGATTGTTTCTGGATGAGAGCAGAGTATTTTTCATGAAACCCTCCGGAACAACTTGTGGGGATGTAGGTTCTGTTTGATAATTTTTTTTAGGCTTTCTGAGACTCAAGACTCAACTAATCTCTGCAATTCTCCAGCTGTGATCTTTGGAGAATCTTTGGCCACTCAAACTTTCCTCCTCACTTCACATTAGGACGATTTAGACACACATCCTCTTCCAGGCAGATTTCTAACATCTATAGTTGATTGGAACTTCTTAATTATTGCCCTGATGGTGGAAATGGGGATTTTCAATGCATTAGCTTTTTTCTTATAGCCATTTTCTATTTTGTAAAGCTCAACAATCTTTTGCTGCACATCAGAACTATATTCTTTGGTTTTTATCATTGTGATGAATGATTAAGGGAATTTGGCCTTTGTGTTTACACATATTTGTACTCCTGTGGAACAGGAAGTCATGACTGGACAATTTCATTCTCCTAGTCACCCTGGTGTGCTAAAAAATGTAAATATGAATGGGAATATACTTCAGAGATATTTTACTCATAAGAATTTCTAGGGGTGCCAATAATTGTGGCCAACATGTATTGGAGAAAAACATTTATTTCATAATGTGAGTTTCCCTCCCCCCCACTTTCAATTGTTTTACTTCGATGAAAGGTTAGAATTTTGTGAATTTTTTTAATGAAAGATCAAAAGGATAAACAATGCAGATTTATTTTCACAGCTGCCTTTGCTTATATTTACTAAGGGTGCCAATAATTGTGGAGGGCACTGTATATACATAGCAAAATAAAGTATACCCACAAATTCTTCATACAGTGGACTACCAGTAAAATTGATAAAAAATTTGGAACCAAACATTATTCAGACACTTTGACCTGAACATGTTTTGCTTAAGTGTTATCTAACATAATTAAGATAATTTTTAACTCTGAGATCTTGTCATATTTTATTACCATTTTTTTTTAACTATAGTTAATAAACTGTATTAATGAATGAAATGTGTCTGATTTTTTGACTGTACATATACATATATATATATATATACAGCTTAATTGTTCAACTTTTTTTCTTTTTTTTTTCAAAATATATTGTTTTAAAACATGATTTTGAATCATTAAAAAAATGGGTGTGGGAAAGATTAGCAAAAATGATTCATGAATACAATTGTCACATTTAAAACTTGGCACAGTTTTTTGTTATTGACCCGTATACAAATGTGTCCAATAAAATGTCCTCTAGAATGAGTCAGCAGAAAATGTCTACAGAATTCTAGTGATATACCTGTTGTCCAAAAATACATATTTGATGTTTAATATTACTGTTTAATATAAAGTAAATGTGCATGGCACAATGAGACAGTTCTATTGTACAGAAGAGATCAAGTGGTCAGTGGAGTTGATCTGTACTGAGTCATGAGTCAAATCTCCTCCAGGGCAGCCAGTAAAAACAATCCAGAGCCAGTCAAGATGGTTTACAGCTGACCATGAATCTTTCTCTCGCCATAGCCTTTAATACACTGGAGGTGGCAAATGTTCTCAACTCAAGAAAATAAAATAAGAGAGACAGCTGTTGTTCTCCTGCTGTGATAAAAAGACTCTCTAGCCAGCTGGCAAAACTGGATCCTCGATCCTGATCTCTCCTGAATGCTACTTAACACTGCAAAGTTGAAGACACTGGTGTATTTGAGGTATGGTGAATGTGCAAGACACGGATCCTTTGCATTCAAATCACAGCACTGCATGCAAATCATTCAGGATGTGAGAGCGGGAAAAACACATGGTACAATCCCCCAGTTTCTACTTCATAACTCTTCCTTACTTTGATTAATAAGTTATGAACAATCATTATACCTAGAACATCAATTGCTGTACTAGTTGTTGTATGAAAGAGTTTATATACCAACTCAGAATAAGAGGATGATTTCCGAATGATCATGTGACACTGAAGACTGAAGTAATGGCTGCTGAAAATTCAGCTGTACCATCACAGGAGTCAATTATTAATAAATAAATAAAAAAATTAAATTTAAAAATATATTGAAATAAAAAAACTGTTCTTTTAAATTGTAATTTTGTTTCACAGTATTTTTTACTGTATTTTTGATCAAATAAATGCAGACTTAGTGAGATTAAGAGAAAAAAACAGTTTCTCCACTTTCATGTCTGCTCTTTATTATACTCTTATAAAAGGCAAAAGCCAATAAATAAAATGTATGAGTCATACAAAATGTCTTTGACTCATGAAAAGGGCCCAGTCACTCATGAAAATAAGAATGTGAACTCCCAAAGGCAGAACAGATCTAGTTCCTAAGAGTAAGCGCTAATGTCGATCAAAGGCACTTGATCACAAAGCCAACCAATGTCTGAATGCATGAAGAAAACAAGAGTACAGATTATCCAGCTGCTGCCCATTTACCTCCAGCTGCTTGGTTACCACAAATTTCCCCTCCCCCATGACTTTGACCTCCTACTATTGTGGCCCTTTTGCCAAACACCTCAAAGATTATGTGAATCAGAGTGAGAACACCAGAAAGTCCAAAGCTGTAGTGAAAGACCCATCTCTCACTGGGAGAACTGCAAAACAGGCCTGTTTGGAAATACCCAGCACTCAACTGCCAATAACAATTTCCAATGGGCTTATTTTGAGCACCAGCCATTGTGCGCTCTCTCGCGTCAATATGCCATCGTACGATAACAGCTGTGGGAAGGGGACTCGTTGCCTGGGAGATAAGACAGCTGAGAGTAAGTGTGAGTGAGAGCAAGTAGGTCTGGGGACAGCAGTTTGTTTTAAGTCCTTTGATGGTGTAGAAACTCACAGTGTGGAGCGATGGATGTTCACTTACCACAGAGCTTGACCGCTCGATAACCCTTATACTTCATGAAAAGTGGCAGTACAGATGGCATGTTTGCCTTTCAGCAACATTTATTAGATGTTTAAGGCTAGTTCAACACTAATTTCCCAAATAAACGCAAGCAAATATCAAATTCCAATGGTTGTTGTGTTTTCACCGTCACTGTTTGTATTACTCTGATTACCAGTGTGAGGATTTTTTAGTGAATCTTTATGAAGGTTAAATTGTTACGCCAGTATGTGGTGACAAGTTACTATCTTTATAGGTGAGTGATTTGAATCATTCACTCAAGCGATTCGTTCAAAAACACTCATTCATTCCTGAGCGAAACATGTTAAGGTCAGTATGAATGAGTCATTGAATCATCCTTCAACCACTTTGTTCTAAAACACTGATTCTTTCAGAAACTAAACAAGAGACTGGGTGCTTCCCAATTTGATGGCTGTCTCAACAGATCCTTGGAAGTCAGCCTTCCTTTCAGTCCTTCATTCAGCTTATTTTGAAGGATGCATCAGGTGAATTTAGGACCTAAAACAATTTTTTCTGCCACACCTGCCAATGGCTGGTGACTTAAAGGTGCAATGTGTAAAATTTGGGAGGATCTATTGACAGAAATGCAATATAATATACATAACTATGTTTTCAGTGGTGTATAAAGATCTTACACAATGAACCGTTATATTTTTATTACCTTAGAATGAGCCATTTCTATCTCATATACCACGGGTCCCCCTTCCATGTCAAGTCATCATTTTGTGCCGGCATGTTTCTACAGTAGCCCTAAACGGACAAACACTCTACAGAGCGCATTTCATCACTATGTTGTTCTTCTAAATCGTTCGTATTTTTAGAGGCAGCTTGCATCGTCGCTATGTTGAATATGCACAAAGTAGAAGTAGTAGTAGTATTCGTCTGTTATTAGAAGCAGAGACCATTCTTTGTTAGAAGTAAGAAGAAACCTCATTGCTTGACTGGCTAACGTACTCTCTGCTGTCTCAGACGACGACATCTTTGACTTGTGTCAGCCAGACGGCCACCGTAGCTTCGCTATTTTAGTTCGCAACCCCACTGCTAGATGCCGCTAAAATGTACACACTGCACCTGAAAATTTACCTCCAAAAATATTTTTTACTAGCCATGACACCAAAAATGCAGAAATTAGCAGGATTATTAGGATGCTGTCACTTTAAGCCGGAATGCACACACGGATCATGCGTTTTGTGTTTGTGTTTGTGTTTTTTTTTTTGGGGGGGGGTTACATAATTTTGAATTAATTTGTCCATTGAAGTGCAGGAAAGCATGAAAGAGAGCTCAACTTTGCACGCTGTCTGAGAGACGCGGCTTTCAGGTTGCGTGCTTCGGATGTTAAACTTCCCACATAGAAAGGGTTGCCAAAACCCGCCCAATTGCTACTCAAAACTAGCCCGGGGGGAGGGGGTCCCCGGTAAAAATCGCATTCCAAGGGCTAAATATCATGTTATTTGAGGTCGCTTCAACCCGCGGACATGAAAACAACCCGCGGTAACAGTGTAAATGTTGCCCAATTCCGCCGGAAAACCACGGACTTGGCAACACTGCAGACACAGCGCGTGAGTAACTAATTCCCTTTCCTTGTTCTAGCGCTTGAATATTTACATTGGAACGGCTGAAATTTTCGTGATGATGATGCACTGAATCGTCAACTGTATAGAGCTTATAGTTCACATTTGTTCATGTTGTCACAATTGTTAGAATTCAAAAAATTGTTACTGGCGACTGACACCGATTCATTCAACAACACCAATTTTTTACTCACATTTGGAGCTTGGCGAGTGTAGGCCCTGAGTGTATCCTTCGCGTCCTCCAATCACCCACAACCCTTTGCGCACATTCCAATTCACAAAAAAGTATAAGCGGAAAATGAATCAGTAAGGAGCTGGTTCAATTTCATTATATAATGCAAGACAAAAAAATTAAATAATTATAAGCATTTATGAAGTAGCCAAGCACACTTACTAGATCGTCTCATTCTAGCAATGCTGAGGAGAACTCTAACCTATACAAGCCTCAAAAGGATTTGATTAAGGATGCAGCCTTCTAATTGAGAAGAACCCACTGTTCATTCAAAAACACTGATTTACTTAAGAGCGAAACAAATGACTGTATAAGTGATTGATCTGTCTTAATCACTCAATCGAATCATTCTAAAACACAGATTCATTCAGAAACAAAATAAGTGACTGACTGAATTCAGAAAAGCATATTGATCTTATCTTATGATTGCTGTCTAAAATATTGCTGAAATAGTAGTAGTATGCTGTATCGATTTCAAAAATGTCTGTATTAGTGAGTCATTGAATCATTTATTCATTCGATTCATTCAAAAATACTGATTCATTCAGAAGCTAAACTAGTTGTTAACTGTGATAGGATGATTGACCGGCAGAGCTGGGTAGTAACGGATTACATGTAATCTGGATTACGTAATCAGATTCCAAAAAGCAAGTACTTGTAATTAGAGTAAACTACTTTTTAAAATAGTTGTAATCAGACTTCAGTTACTTTTTTATGGATTACGTGATTACATATTATTTACACAATGGCATTAAATTGTTCACAATTCATTGATTCTCCTAATTTTATTTTTTTTTTAAGTTTTTTTTTTTTCATAATAAACCTGCCGCTTATATATGTTCATGATTCTTCGAGTTTTTCCGGCGGTGAGGGGGAAATATAGATAACATGTAGATGAATATGTATGAAATATATAAGAAATATATATGAAATAATAATATAATAATAATAATATATGAATTATAGATGAAATATTTGATGTAGCAGTGATATTGCTGTGAATTTCATGTTTTTCAATATTTGTTTTTGTAATGTTGCTGTCTTCTAAATGTACTTCATTTTAAGTAAATATGTTTTAAAATCATAAGATGTGATTTTGTTTTATTCAGTGTTACTATTAGCAAACACTAACAGGTACATTAGTGTTAGTATTTTGAAGCATTAACTGTCCATACATTGCACTTTAAAAAGAATCTGTTGAGGCTCTTGTTGGTGAATAGAATATATTTTCTGGAATATATTTCTGTCAAAATAGTACAAGATTATCCTACAATATATGTGTCATCAAATAAGGGTTAGCACAAAAGTAATCTAAATGTAATCCAAAAGTAGTCAGATTACGTTACCAAAAATGTGTAATCTAAGAGATTATATTACTGATTACAAATTTTGTCATATAATTTGTAATCAGTAACTGATTACAATTCATAAGTAATCTACCCAGCTCTGTTGACTGGCCAGTTTACAGTAGGCCTAGTAGTGGTGTTGTGTCCCAAAGCTTGCCTACTCTTCTGCTACACACTCAAGTCATAAGTAGGTCTCATGTACACACTGTAAGTTTCAGGAGTGACAACCTCATTTAAATGCGGGAGTGAATCCCTTAAATTATCGTTACATGTGTGTACGGAACACGACTCACTCTCGAAACTCCGATGATTGACGTTCTGGCGTCTCGCGTGTTTGGTATCCATTATTGTGACCAAAGTAATATTACAGTGACAAATCACTCGTTATTTTCAGCAATTTAACTAAACCAAAGTCCCTTTAAGAGACTATAAGTGTTATTCTAGTCTTTGACTAAACAGTCGACGGAGGCGTCGTGTTGTGTTGCTTGTACAGCCTGTTTCACACAGAGCGTGCTCATTCTGTGTTGCAATGATCACTCATTTTTATGCTTGTTGTTTACGCTCGGCTCATAAAGCGACCGGGTTATGTTTTTCAAGTGAGCAAACACGAGTCGCGATATTTTGTTCTTATTTTCATCATAAAGCATTTGGATTAATTTTGGTTTATTATAGGCTTGTTCTTGTTCGCAGATTTTTCTAACAAGATCTGGCAACACAAATGAGTCAAGGCTCGTGCTTTCCATGTGATTCACAGCGTATACAGAAGAGAGACACATCTCCAATGCACGTTATAACGTCATTAACAACTAGTTGTTCAGTTCGGTTCCATACACACTGCATAGAATTTCTGTAAATGCGGTTGTCACTACCTGTATTTTTCGGGAGTTAATACGGTTGTCACTCCCATATTTTACTGAACTGTGTGTGTACAGAACATGATTAAGCACTAAAAGGTGAACTGACAACCGAATTTAGCTGCAGTGTGTACGTGGCTATAACAGGGTGAATTGGGACATGTCTGTATGAGTGAGTCATTTGAATCATTCATTCATCCGATTTGTTCAAAAACAATAATTCGAGAATAATACAAATGAATGAGTCAATGAATCATTCACTTGACTGTTTGATTCATTTAGGATCAATACTGCTGCGCGTAGCTTGGATATGTGCAACGGTGAAATCCTGCTTTGGCTTTGCCGGTTTTTATTTATTTATTTATTTTTTTTAGTTGGTGGAGTAAAAGTAGCAGCAGAGTTTTCTCAAACCTAATTTACATGATGCTTGTCTTGGAAAGCACCAATAAAATGTATGGTGCTTTCCATAAGAAGCATCAAGCAGATTTAATACTTATTTATTATTTAGTGAATACAAAAATTAAGTCTACAATTGAAAGCTGTAGACAGACATCTCGGGTAAACTTAATAAAGTTGGAGGGTTAACAATTATCAAGTTATTGGCCTTCCTTAAAGGTAGGCTAACTAAAGAGAAAGCTTAATTGTATAACCTGCTTAAAACACCTTTCATCTGTGAAGTAAATCTCAAGGGTTAGATTGACTTATCATCACTGGTTGTTAGCAGAGGAACTCCAGAATGGCCCTGAAGAGATAACAGACTGTAAATCAACATGTCAAAATCTTTATGGTGCATTTTCTCATCTCACACCCAAGCTATTCCAGGAGTGACATGACTGCACTATGAAAGAACCTCTGTCTTCTTGTTTCCATTGCATCTATGCCAATTGTATCCTTCCCCTGTTCCTCATCCTTTGTGAATTAATTCATCACCTTGGCTTTGCCTTTATGCTATAACTCACTAGCTACTGACATCGGCCTAAAAATAGCCCCTCTTATTTTCCCCTACAGGACAACACAAGCGGTACACGCAATTGGAGCAATCCCCACAGCAACAACACAAAGTTAAAACAAACCCGTCATTTGTGGGTCCATCTAAAGTTACAGGGAACGCTGGGCCGGAAAATATAGCCAGTCCCATACTTCACATTCTTCTTTGAAACGGAGGCAGCAAAGAAAAGTAAATGTTGGCAACTAGTCTGAATGTCTTTGGGTGAGAGAAACCTGATCGGTGGGTCCATATATGTGTTGATTTGCTGCCCTCTGCTGTGTATGAATATGGCAGATGTCTCATAATGGACAATACTAAACCTTAACCTCTGGCAAACTTCTACAAAGACCAGGGTTACACTGTTTACTGAAGTCTGTATCGCACCTTACAAACACCACCCAATGAAACAGGAGTAATGAGAGTAGAGTAAGAAACAGGATTGAGAGTTTGACCTTGAAAATCAAAAAGTGTCAACGAGAACCTTGGCTTCATAATGAAAAATCTTCAGTTTAGTGAGTTCAGAGAGCAAGCTTTAGGGGGTGTGAGAGAGAGAGACAAATCATGGTGGTTTTAGATGTCATGCTATACAGATGGCAAGAGTGCTGAAGCATGTGCACAAAGGTCACAGGGATGTGATCTTGGCCAGGAGTCTGGTACAGGCATGTAACCCATCGCTCAATGGCCTTCTGGAAAAGCATAAGTATGGACAGCTGAGCCATCCTGGACCTGGTTAGATTTCCCAAAAGGATATGCATTACCACTATATATCATATCATCGCATTATTACTCAGATTTAAGTTGCAAATAAAGCAACCTAATGTAATAGTTTTTTTCCCCTTATCATTCCTGAGATTCCTTATAATTTCCTTTTTTTAACAAATAAAATAACGAGTTTGCATCCTGCAATTCAGACTTTTTTTTCTAAGAATTGTGATATGAAGTCGCAATTACGAGAAAAGTTAGAATTGCGAGTTTATATGATATAAACAATGATATAAACTCGCAGTTCTGAGAAAAATCACAATTGTTATAAACTCGCAATTGTGATTTTTCTCAGAATTTGAGATATAAACTCACAATTGCAAGTTATAAAAGACTGACTTTTTTTCTCTCAGAATCTCGTAATTCTGACTTTACAACATGCAATTGCGACTTCATATCTCGCAATTCTGAGAACAAAAGAATTGCGAAATGTAAACTCGCAATTGTGAGGAAAAAATGTCAGAATTGTGAGATAAAAAGTCGCAATTACCTTTTTTATTTTTTATTCCATGGCGGAAACAAGCTTCCATACATTAGGACTTGTTTTCATAGAATGTATCTTGAATTCTTTTTTTGTGTTTTAAGCATTAATCTAAAAGTTGTTTTCTTTGCAATAAGAAAAAAATGCCAGTGGCATTAAAAAAATACATTTAATTCCAGATCCAATTCTGAATAAAGTCTTACCATCGTACACAATTTTGCTCAAATTTTATCTCCTTTTAAGCATGTTTAGATATTGAAAAAGTTTTTTTTTGCAGTGCAAGATAATAATCATGCTGAATTAAATTAAAGGGAAATTTTCACAACATAATTGTCCTCTTTAATAGACTAAACCAAATATTTATAGCGCATAAAATAAAGGCATCAATATTTTTTTTCAAGAAAGATTACTTAAGAATTCCCTGTATTAATAAGGGCATACATAACTCTGTTTCAGCTCATCAGAGTGGGCCATGATTGGAAACACTGCAAAACAAGATTACGCCAAGAGTTTGCTCTCTCACGGTCTAACAAAGTTCCAGCGTGGCTATAAATTGCCATTATTTGGAGTTAAGCAGGACGCCTTTGGGTATTGGCGATCTGTTCTGGTTTATAAATAGGCAAACTTGAGACACAAGCATTTTATCGACAAGAAAACCAGGAATATTATGTTAAGACTCTAGTGACAACAATTCTTTACAATGGTAGAGCCAAGCCATCGTTAAAGTTGCAGTTTTTAAAACAAACTTCGTCATTGCAGTTGCATGTGCATGCACGGAGAATCTGGCTGTTCATATCTTTTGGATATTACACATTTCTTATGTAAGTACGTAACTCGGCAATAAGCACTAATCTGGTGCAACTCTGGCATTAAACATTATTTCACTATGAGACAAAATGAAAAACATCTCTAACATTAAAAACTCTGAAAACAATGGAGTTCAGACATGGCAGTCCCTTTCATTCTGTTTTATTCACAGATCGTCTCCTCCCATGATCCAATTTACATTATTCACATACAACTGTACCCAGTAGTTACAATGGTCTTCAAGTTAAATAACTAAACATTAAAAAATAAAACACCCAAAGCACTTCTGCGTTCAACCCACAACAGCATGAATAACGACACGGATTAATAATGTTTGTCACAAGCCTTTTTTAAAAAAAACAAACAAATCAAAAACCATATTGTACTGTGGTGATCAGAAAGTGGCATGAATTGGTCTGCCATAAAGTGTGTGAGGTCAGGGTCTTGATGAATCGTCATTCTGGTGCATGTTGGCGTTTAGCTCAGCTTGATTGTTTTGTAGCTTCCTTGTAATTTCCATCGTGAACCATAAGAGGCTCTGATGGTGGGGTTGCTCTGTACAGTCTAAACAGAAGACAGTTTTTTGGGTTTGGCACATGTCTCTTTCATGCTGTGCTTCTTTCCACCGGTCCCTCAGGCAGACGGTGTTGAGGGACTCGCAGATGTAGGGCTTCATCCAACAGTTTACGACTTCAGAGGACCTCTGGAGGACACAGAAAGAATATGGAGATTAGAAATGTAAGTGTTTAATGCATGACAAAATAAAATAAATAAATAAATAAACAATTTCATAAATTACGACACGTTGCTGAGATTCTCAGCTCTTTTCCCCCCAGCCTCTTACGCCATGAGCGTCAAGTTTAGGACTTTTAAAAAGGTAAAAAAAAGAAACTTAAAAATCATTTAAATTTGAACTAAATCATGATGAATCATTTAATTTGGTGTGAAATATTTTGACGTTTTTACTGTTCAAAAGTTTGGGGTAAGTTTTTTTTTTTTCTTTTTACTTTTAAATTAATATTTTTATTCAACAAGGATGAAATAAATTGATCAAAAGTTACATTAATGACATTTATAATGTTACAAATTTCAATTTAAAATAAATGTGGTTCTTTTGAACTTTTTATTCATCAAAGAATCCAGAAAAATCACAAAATCACAGTTTCAACTAAATATTAAGCAGCACAACCATTTTCAACATTGATAATAAATATTTGTTGATATTTGAAGACTGGAGTAATGACTGCTGACATTCAGCTTTGCCATCACAGGAATATATTACATTTTAAAATGTATTTAAAAAAATGATCAATAATCGGGAACTCTAGCTGCCTACTTTTAGCTGGTTGAAGTAGGTTGTTATTTTATCATAGCTGGTCCAAGTTAGTTAAGGTGATCAGTTAGACAAGTAGTTCCCAAACTTTTTAGCCTTAAGTACCCTAGTAAGAAATAGTAGCCTTAAGTAACTTTAAGTATTTAGAAATTATAAAACCACTACGTTTAAAAAAAAAAAACATTTTTGTACTGTACTGAAGTATGAAAAGTCACAAAGCTTCATGAAAAACATTAACTTTTCTTCAAATTGCGAATGAATTACACAAAGCGAGCAACGAGCGCTCTTTATAATCACTGAAGCTTTCAGTCAGCGCAAGCTCACTCCCTTTTTAATCAATGAATCTGACTCAAGTGCACAATAAATCTCTAATTTACAATGCATCTATGCTTTGTTTGTTATATAAAAAAAAAATAAAAAAAAGTGAAGTGACATGTGGCCAAGTATGGTGACCCATACTCGGAATTTGTGCTCTGCATTTAACCCATCCAAGTGCACACACACAGCAGTGAACACACACACCGTGAACACACACCCAGAGCAGTGGGCAGCTATTGCTGCGGCGCCCGGGGAGCAGTTGTGGGTACGGTGCCTTGCTCAAGGGTCTCACCTCAGTCGTGGCATTGAGGGTGGGGAGAGCGCTGGACATTCACTCCCCTCACCGACAATCCCTGCCGGACCTGAGATTCGAACCCATGACCTTTGGGTTACAAGTCCGACTCTCTATCCATTAGACCACGACTGCCCCCTAACGGGAATTAATGGGTTAGGGTTAGGTTTGTGAGCACGTAGGACTTAAACTGCCACTAAACAGAAACTCAGGGTTTTTTTAGTGGATTGAGCGGATTCTCACAACTGGTAACTTAATCACCTCTGATTGGCTATTACTTTCAATAGACATGCCTGTGATTGGCTACAATACTCAATGCTGCAAAATCACTAGGGTTGCAAAATGGAAACTTTCCAAGGGAATTAACGGGTAATATATGGGAATTAATGGGAATAAACAGGGAATTTGCAAAATTGCAGGTTAGCCTATAACTGAAAACAACATCTTGCAGCATAATTTTGGTTAAAACAACCATATTTAATGCAATTTTAGTTGAATTTTTACCCTGCACATTCCTCAATCACATTCACACAGCATACTACTTACTGCAGGGCTATTGAGGCCACACCCCCCGCATAGACTGTGCATTCCCCCAGTCCATAACATGTACATTTGATCAAAAATACAGAAAAAACAGTAATATTGTGAAACATAACTACAATTTAAAATAATGATTTTCTATTTTGATATACATAAAAATATAATTTATTTATGTGGTGCAAAGCTGAATTTTCAGCATCATTTCTCCAGTCTTCAGTGTCACATGATCCTTCAGAAATAATTCTAACATGCTAATTTGATACTGAATTTTCAATGTTGCAAACAGTTGTGCTGCTTAATATTTTTTATAACCTGATACTTTTTTCAGGATTCTTTGATGAATAAACATTTAAAGAACAGCATTTATTTAAAATAGAAATCTTTTGTAACAATATACACTACCGTTCAAAATTTTGGGGTCAGTAATTTCTTTTCTTTCTTTGAATTATAGCATGAATACTTTTATTCAGCAAGGATGTGTGAAATTGATAAAAAAGTGATATTGTTAGAAAAAAAATTCTATTTGGAATAAATTCTGTTCTTTTTAACTTTTTATCCT
Source organism: Anabarilius grahami (assembly GCA_003731715.1). NCBI lineage: Eukaryota > Metazoa > Chordata > Actinopteri > Cypriniformes > Xenocyprididae > Anabarilius > Anabarilius grahami. Next base: position 6,598,432 of record RJVU01062584.1, on the reverse strand, counting down.
GAAAATAGTATTACAGGTTCCAAAAAATATTCAGCAGCACAACTGTTTCCAACAATGATAATAACTGAGTATCAAATCAGCATATTAGAATGATTTCTGAAGGATCATGTGACACTGAAATAAATAACATAAAAATTGCTGCAAAAAAAATAATTTATTTTACATATTTACTAAATTAGAATTAATTGAATGCAAAAAATAAATAACTGTTATTTCATGTTATAACCAAACAAAATGTTTATATTTGTTTTTATGTTATACATTTTATATAAATATTATATATTTATATAAATTTCCCCAAATTTCCAATTAATTCCCATAAATTCCTGTTAAGTTTCCAAATTGGAATATTTCCAAAATTCCCCAGGTTAAGTTCCCGTGGAAAGTTTCCGGAAATTTACCGCCCCTTTGCTACCCTAAAAATCACACAATAAATGGACACATTTGCACCGACTAATGCGCCAGGCTGAGGTGATGCTGGGGAGATTGAAGCCATTCCTGACATGCCTAACCAAGCAAAATCTTTTCACGTACTCCTGAAACCTGCTCACGTACCCTGCTCACAAAAATCATTGAGTTGGACTACCAGCCAGTCAACTTGGTTTGCTGGTACTAGCCAGTTTTAACAGGATTAGCACATTTGAAACAACTAAGAATGGTGCAACATGCTTTTCCCAGCAAAGTACACAAAAAACAAGTGTATCTGTGCTGAGAACATTGACGTATCTATCTGTGTAGTCACATGATACGTCAGTGATAATTCTATACTTAACATGAGACAAGAGTAGCGCTCCAGATATGGCAAGGCAAAGATCCTAGATAAAAGATCCTGGATTAAAAACGTACATCTCAGTTTACGAGAGCTGGCACGGCATGAGGTGAAACCCCTTGTGTTTTCTTTGCAGATGATTTATGACTGAAGGGCTGTCTGCAGGAGGACAGGTGGAGGTACGTGCTGAGGGGAGCGGGAGCAAGTAATGCTGACCAGGCCGAGGGAAAGGGGCTAAAGAGCTAAGCCAAGGGGTCCTGTTTCCAGTCTTAGGTGCCAGCAAGGCCGGATCAGGTCTTCATGACACCATTTTAGGAATCCAGCTTTGTGCCAAGACCCACCAGGCTCTTCACCCCATTACCCCTGAGTGTCGCACCCGCAGGGCAACATGTGGCCACTATGACACCCACACCTGAGACAACATTAACCCTTCAGGTGCAAAAAAAGCCAGAAAGACAAGGACAATGACTCTTCCCCGCCAAAAGAAACGTTAATAATTAATATGTGGCATCAAGTTTTACAGCAAGACCGTGAAAAGGTAATGGTGCTGAGATTTATTGTCATTCTCACTGCAGTCTGAGGAGAGATTGACACTGAAACATGAGAAATTCTTTTAGGCGCTCACCTGCCACATGCTGAGGCTTAATGGGCCCTGTTTTCTTAAGGAATGATTCATCGCTCTCAAACGCCATGATTGGCTCGTCAGGTCTGTCAGTCTCTGACTTCTCCCGTCCGTTGTTGTGATTGGACAGCTGAAGGATCTCTTCGAAGTGAGACACATCCCCTTTTGCTGACAGGCCATTCTCGTGTTTGGTAGGCTGAACGCCATTCACCGAAATAACGGACAGACTGCAATAGAAAACAGATGGGAGTTAAACGGTTACAAATGCAATTTATGTGAAATTTTTTTCCAAAAGCAGTGTTTCCATCCCACATTCAAGAGAACAAAACTGTCACTTCTGGGGAAATTGACAGAAAATAAAATGAAAGTTGTCCTGAACAAGACTTACCTTTCATTCACACTATCTTGTTTCAATGCCGTGTTTGGCTGGTAGTCAGCAGCTGCTAGGAAAAAGACAGAACGTCATGCTAATAGTTTCTTTAAATGGCAATCTTGTTTATTTTAAAGTTCCTTTGCCAAATCAATGTTCCCTTCCCAGATGGTTGTACAACTGACAGAATAAACATTTCAGCAGTTCATCTGGAATTGTTTCGCGGATTCCCAGGGCTCATTGTGTTTACAATGGCAATTTGTTATATATTAATACACATTTTAATACATAATATAGGAGCTTGCTCTGCATATGTGTTTTTTTTTTGTATGTGTATTTACACTACCATTCAAAAGTTTGGGGTCAGTAAGATTTAAAAAAAAAAAAAAAAGAAATTAATACTTTTGTTCAGCAAGGATGCATTCAATTGACCAAAAGTGACAGTAAAGACATTTATCACGTTACAAAAGATTTAAATTTCAAATAAATGCTGTTCTTCTGAACCTTATTTTTTCCCCATCAAAGAATCCTGGAAAAATGTATCCACAAAAATATTAACCATTTTCAAAATTGATAATAAGAAATTTCTGAAGGATCACATGACACTGAAGACTGGCATAATGGCTGCTGAAAATCAGCTTGTTCATGAAAAGAATAAAATACATTTTAGAATACATTAAAATAATATTTAGCAATATTGCTGTTTTACAATATTTTTGAGCAAATAAATGCAGCCTTTGTGAGACTTCTTTCAGGAGACTTCTTTCAAAAACATAAAACTTGTGAACAATAGTGTATGTATTTCAAGTGGCTAATGGGAACAATACTGGCTGCTGGGTCAAATTAGACTCAAAGGCCTTCATCCAGTTATCTAATTGGACAAAAACAGCTACTGAGCATCTAGCACTATGTAAATGGAGTGTGATGGATTCACCCTGCTGCTATGCCAATTTTCATACTCCATTACAGAAAGCAAAGGTTTTGAACAGCACAGATCTTCGACAGTGACGTAAGTAACAAGCAGTAGTGAACACAGTCTTGCACGCTATTCCCCCTCCGACTGACTACATGGAGCAACAAATCCATCTCTAAGCCTTGAGGAAATATTCCAAATACAAGCTTAATTTTAAAGGTTTGGAGGGGGTGAATATGTGGGAACTTTTATTTATGCATTTCTTAATGAGGAAAAATGATTCTGAAAGCTAAAATGGACTCAATAAAATAAATAAGGTACATGTACAATAGCATAGCCAAGGAAAATGTTGTTTGAGACTTTTGTAAATGGGCTGTTGTGGAAGGCTAAAATAGAACCGAATGTGTACTGAATGCCATATCTAACTAAAGATTATCCAGTAGTGAGAGTAAAGTAGTGAACGTTATTTAATATAATAACAATCTTAAACATAATTTTATACCTTTATTCATTTCCGAATCTGAATCTTTTCCATTGACTTGAGATGGAGATTTTGTGTCTTTCTGCGTGGAGATAAAAGAAGAAAAGAAAAGGGAACAATTAGATTCTGAGCTCTTAAACCGCCAGAGGAAATTGGAGCCGTGCTACTGCCACAGTGAGGCTGGTTTAAATGAGAATGCTGCTGTACCTTTTCTCCTGCATCTGTTTTGCGTGTTCTTTTCATAATCTCCTCCAGACGCTAAAAACAATGCACAGAAGAGACAAAAGAAAAACATGGAAAATGTTTCAAGAGTTTCACAAATCATATTTAAACCTGAAAAAAAGTTTAGGACTTATAGATTTAGAAAAATGTAAAACAAAGGAACCATTACGTAAAAAATGAAGAACTATTTAAGATTCTGCACTATTTCTAGCTTACTAATTAATAAGCAAACACTTTGATATTGATCATGTGTCTCATTGAAACAAAAGATGCTTTTTAGATCATTCTCAAATCATACTGGAGAACATGATCATCAGGTTTTACACAAACTTGAGGGGTTCATTTAAATATGAAGGTAACCATTTCATATAAATTTTTCAATTTAACATTTTGGCTGATAAAATAAGTAGTGAAAAACTATGTATTAAAATAGGAAAATGCAAAAACATTTTCACAAGTGGTCTCAGATTTATTTTTATATTATATTATATTATATTATATTTAGAATTTTATTTATTTTTATTATTTTATTTTTTAACAAATGTTCTACATTTGCTTATTATAACAATGATTCTCAATTCCAAAATCTCTATAAAACAGAGGATTTGTACTGTTTACCAACAGATATCTCTCTGGTCTGCTCTGTATATCTTTTTGTATATACAGTATGTTCGTAATAAAACATTATGTATTAAACTACAAAAATGCAAAGTAGAAGCATTTTCACAAGTGGTCTCAGATTTATCTTATAAATCACTTATTTATTTATTTTATTCTACATTGTTTTCATTTACTAAAGATGATTTGTATCGTTTATCTTTCCTTTTCTCTATTTATCCGAGTTTCAGAAGCATAAACTGCATATTGCAGCTTTAAGCAGTCTAAAAGACAGGGGTAGGTGTTTAAGGTTAACGCTATGTTCAGAATTAGACAAATCACTGGAGTGTGTCAAGCTGTCTTCCAAAAACCATACCAAGAGCTGAGGACAGTTGGGTCGAGGCTCTAATACACGGCCCTGATAAACTGACTTGTAGAGGTACATAGTGTCCCGTGGGGTAATACCACTTGAACAGGTTCACAGAAAGGGATCAGGGGTGAATGTGAAGGTGTTTTATGATTTATGGCATGTGCATGAATCTTGAGAGCTCGCTTTCCACTATGATCCCTGATAGTGACCTTGAACGGTTCTTTTATTTCGCTCTACCACATTCTGTGCCTGAAAGCTACTGTGGACATGTGTGAGTAGTTAGGAGAGGAAATGAACAGATTTGACTGCTGTGTTCTCGGTTTGCGTAGATATGCCTGTAATACAGGTTTTAAAGAAGCAGGATGATTTCAAAGTGACCTTATAAAGAAAAATATAAATACAAGGTGGAAACCCTTCTTACCTTCTTTCTCTCCAGCCTTTCCTGCTCCTCCTTCTGGAAGTGTTTCTCTCTCTCCAGGCGCTGTTTCTCGGCCTCCTCTCGGGCCTTTGCTTCAGCCTCCTCTTTCTACAGACACAATCAAATGATCAGATTCACACTGAACATCCAGGGCAATAAAAATAACAGCTTCCTCTAGAGTCATTCATATATTCATCTGAAGCTGAAGCGCTCAGTTCCAGTGACAGGACAGATCACATCCCATGTGCAAAATGACAACTTATAATATCTACTTAACACTTCCCACATATTTAATCCAATGAATTTCCATAATTTTTCCAATGATTTTCTTCTAAAAATAGTTTTATTAAAGAGCAACTTCTAGCATGAAACGGTAACTAAGTATAACTAGAAAAATCTATGATCACTAGATAATTTCCTTTTTTTTTTAGGATGTCTTTTCCAGGCCATGTATTCAAAACTTTAAAATTGCCTTATATGTCTGTGTTTTCCATGACTGTGGAAACCCTGATACCCACTTAATATCTTGAACACAGTTTTGAACACCAGGTGGTGGTAAAACCACAAAAATGCTACTGCGCCAAATGGCACTCTTGATATCCATCCAGTCACAGAAGAGGAAAGAGCGGATTTGCAAAAACTTGACTTATTTGCATTGCATTTTTTGTCTCATCATACCTCTTCAATTGCTTTAAAATTGAAAATAGAATTGCATTCTCATATTTTACAGTATTTAATAGAAAATTTAGGGTCAAATAATAAGGATTGAGTTGCTTTGGCATGCCTCTGTTAAAGGCAATGAAAGTATAAAGGAGACAAAAAATATGATTTTTTTTGTAATTGAAATAAAGCTTGAATAAAATATAAATATTACATGAAAAACTTAAACTTTAAGTTAAATGAAAATCTGAAATTTTCTCTTGGCAACTAACTGAAAAAAATAGGTTGAACTTGAAGTAGTAAAATTACTAAAACAAAAATTATTGCTATATAGAAATATTACAAAGAAAAAAGAATAATAAGCACATAAAATTACTAAAATGAAAATTGAAAATATAAAAATAAATCAACATGTCTGGAGCATGTGCATTGACTTCCATGCCACCGCTTTGACACAACTGGCCAATTATGGAAAATTCAGTGCAGGAAAGTATCCTGTCCTTTCAAGTATATGTACTTGTACAGTGAAGTCACTAAGGATTCTGAGAAATGGAGTATTTCATACCTGTTTCTGAAGCTGTTCGTTCTCCTCTTGTTCGATTTTGGCCCTTTCCTGTGCCTCCTTCTCCTCCTGTAGGCGCTGGGCCTCCTCTCTTAACCTCTCCTGCTCCGCCATGAGCCGTGCCTCCTCCTCTCTGCGCTTACTCTCCTCTGCCTCCTGTGCTAGCCTCTCCTCACGCTGAAGCCTGCGTGACAGAAGACAGTCAATCATCATACACACATAAGATTAAAAAACCTCATCCAGATAGTTACCATTAACAACTGAACTTTTTGAATTATTTAAAAAAGGACATGTGAATGCAAGTGGACTTCGGTGTCTCTTGCAAAATTGAAATTCGCTGTGGCTGGTAACATAACATGAATCTTTAAATTACAGATATGGTCCATGCATTATAAAGTGACAAATGCAAAGTGGACGGAATGTGTGAATCAGTGAATCTTTTTAGTTGTGACCAAAATATCCGCACCCATAGTTACCAGCGGCACTAGAGCATAAACAGTGTGGAACTCTCATTTACGCTGTTGCCAAAGTCCCCTTTTGGCTCATAAATGTGTTAAACTCATAAACTGTCACCGAGAACTCCAGACGTCAACAGCTCCACACCGCCGAGGCTATTCCTGGAGCTCACACCGCACATGGACTGGTGGAGCAGGACATGTTTAAAAGCATACCAAACACGTGTGTTAGCTGAGGTGGAGATTGGCTTTGACGGCAGAGTTACAAAGGGTGAAAAGTTTAACAAGTTTATATTTCATAGAGATTAAATTGTTATTCTGCCTCTTTATTAGAAAGATATAGTGGAGAATGACAGACAGTTATAGGGGAGATAAAGGTGGAATGGAATCAGCGCATGTTGCAAGCTGGACTCAAACCTACGTCTGCCACATGAGCACATGTGCGCCAACTGCTGCATTACAGAGTTTGCTTAGAGGAACGGACAGTCTGTTTAAATTTTGTATGAATCTGAGGATTTCAGAACAGATATGTAGTGGAAACTTAAATAGGCCAATTATCAAATTATAATTCAATTATAATTAACATTTTCTTAAGAATAAGAAAAAAAAAAAAAAAAA
>RJVU01062584.1:6576412-6591362 GCA_003731715.1 Anabarilius grahami | reverse complement strand
AAAAAAAAAAAAAAAAAAAAAAAAAAATCTATCTCAGCTAATGCTGTAAACTATATACAGGGAGCACTTTCTTACACATTACTATAATATTAAAGGTTACAATTAACAACAGAGCCCAAACTATTAAATTCAGTTGCTATTTATTTTTAGATAATAATCAACACTCCAAAAAAACGGCAGGTTTTGCCTTAACCTCTGAATCCAATTATAAAATTATTTTTCAATTACTTGTCATAACTAGTTTTCATGACAATTTTTTTTAAACATATGTTAAAGGGGACCTATAATGCCCCTTTTACAAGATGTAATATAAATCTCTGGTGTCCCCAGAATGTGTTTGTAAAGTTTCAGCTCAAAATACCCCACAGATCATTTATTATAGCTTGTCAAATTGGCCACTATTTGGGTGTGAGCAAAAACACGCCGTTTTTGTGTCCCTTTAAATGCAAATGAGCTGTTTCACCTGGCCCACTTTCCAAAAGAGGGCGGAGCTTTAACAACTCGTGCTTCAGTTGCTCAAAAACAACAAAGCTGGAGAATCTCACGCAGCCAAAATTACGATTGTCAGTAGCGGTGTTCAGCCTTACATGTTTCAAACTGGAGTCGGACACTGGTAGAGTGAATCAGAAGTTACAACTTTTAGAATCCATCTGGACGTTTCTGAATGGTTAGTGGATAAATTTATGTAGATGCTGTGGAGTTGATTCAACTCATCGACTAGCATGTGCCGTCATGTTAATCTTTTGTGCAAATCCAGCATTGAATTGACCCTCGTTTGTGCAGCAGTTTGGTGTAAAATGACGGCATGGCAACAACGCTCTACTACAACAACTCTTCCTCTTCTCTAGAAGCCCAGCATGGCCTCGCCCCCTTTGTTGTGTGTTCTCGCGGGCAGGGTTTATGTAAATTTTAGGGTTAGTGATGTCAATAACCTGGAAAGAAGCTTGTTGTAGTCCCTACCAGTGATGCGCGGGTCAATGTATAAACAACCCGCACCCCACCGACGTTTTCAACTAACCCGCCCGCAACTCGGACCGCATTTTTTAAAAGTAGTAAATGCTCATCGTAGCGTCATTGGGCCATAGACGTAGGAACTAGGGGTGCGGGGGTCGCCTTAGGACCGCAAACTGTTCTTTTTCTGAATGCTGTATGATATAGCCTAGTGTTATGTAATAAAGGCTTGATTTATTCATTTATTTCGTTTCATTTTCTTAACAATTATGATGCCGCATGTGTTTATCCAGTCTAATCGAAGTGTGCGTCTCTCCCCCGACTTTCCCAACAAAAATCCCGCCCCCTCTCAGAAAATACATAAAACTGACATTACTGAGCTATATGCGTTTAAAATGTGTAAATAGCATCACAAGAAGTACACATGACAAAGCCAGCACTTTGGTCATCATCTTTAATTATTTCGGCAAATGTCTCCCACACTTTGCTCTTTCCATTTGTGTATTTGCGGAGCTTCCACTCCCCAGTCTTCACCTTTTCTCTTGCCGCCTCAATCTCTACCTGCAGACTTAGCTCGTGCGTCATCTTCGCGCCAGTTATTCAGCCAATAAAGTGTAGGCCTATGTATTTCATAGAAAATTGTGTCTAGTACTATATAAATTACAAAGGTTTAATTGGCATCTTTATTTCAAACGACCCGACCGCCCGCGACCCGAATATCATTAAAAATATTTTTGGATGACTCGTAACCGTGGGTAACCGCAGGCACCCGCTCATTTTGGATCAACCCGCGCATCACTGGTCCCTACCATCCATTTGTTGTAATCCTTAAACAGAGAATTCTTTAAAAGGAAATATCTCCCTTTGCATTAAACTTAGAGCATTGTATCTTTGCAGACGTTTATGCTCTAACAGAAACATTACACACTAACTAAAGTTAAAAAAGTAAAATCATAATCAACCACCCCTTTAAATAATAAAGATGTTACTAACAGGTAAAGTAAATATAATGAATATACAAGCTAATATATTGCATATATTTAGTGAAATGCTCCCCTCTAGAATTCATTTCTCTAGTGAACTAACATGCTGTGGACACTAAATGACTTGCCTTTGGTAAATGTAATGCTGCCTGAGATATTATTCTTAAGCTGTTTTATTGAAGTCTCTCCGCGGTTGAAACACTGGTTGAGAGGTTACACGTAAACATATACAGGTCCTTCTCAAAAAATTAGCATATTGTGATAAAGTTCATTATTTTCCATAATGTAATGATAAAAATTAAACTTTCATATATTTTAGATTCATTGCACACCAACTGAAATATTTCAGGTCTTTTATTGTTTTAATACTGATGATTTTGGCATACAGCTCATGAAAACCCAAAATTCCTATCTCAAAAAATTAGCATATCATGAAAAGGTTCTCTAAACGAGCTATTAACCTAATCATCTGAATCAACTAATTAACTCTAAACACCTGCAAAAGATTCCTGAGGCTTTTAAAAACTCCCAGCCTGGTTCATTACTCAAAACCGCAATCATGGGTAAGACTGCCGACCTGACTGCTGTCCAGAAGGCCATCATTGACACCCTCAAGCGAGAGGGTAAGACACAGAAAGAAATTTCTGAACGAATAGGCTGTTCCCAGAGTGCTGTATCAAGGCACCTCAGTGGGAAGTCTGTGGGAAGGAAAAAGTGTGGCAAAAAACGCTGCACAACGAGAAGAGGTGACCGGACCCTGAGGAAGATTGTGGAGAAGGACCGATTCCAGACCTTGGGGGACCTGCGGAAGCAGTGGACTGAGTCTGGAGTAGAAACATCCAGAGCCACCGTGCACAGGCGTGTGCAGGAAATGGGCTACAGGTGCCGCATTCCCCAGGTCAAGCCACTTTTGAACCAGAAACAGCGGCAGAAGCGCCTGACCTGGGCTACAGAGAAGCAGCACTGGACTGTTGCTCAGTGGTCCAAAGTCATTCGGAAATCAAGGTGCCAGAGTCTGGAGGAAGACTGGGGAGAAGGAAATGCCAAAATGCCTGAAGTCCAGTGTCAAGTTCCCACAGTCAGTGATGGTCTGGGGTGCCATGTCAGCTGCTGGTGTTGGTCCACTGTGTTTTATCAAGGGCAGGGTCAATGCAGCTAGCTATCAGGAGATTTTGGAGCACTTCATGCTTCCATCTGCTGAAAAGCTTTATGGAGATGAAGATTTCGTTTTTCAGCACGACCTGGCACCTGCTCACAGTGCCAAAACCACTGGTAAATGGTTTACTGACCATGGTATTACTGTGCTCAATTGGCCTGCCAACTCTCCTGACCTGAACCCCATAGAGAATCTGTGGGATATTGTGAAGAGAAAGTTGAGAGACGCAAGACCCAACACTCTGGATGAGCTTAAGGCCGCTATCGAAGCATCCTGGGCCTCCATAACACCTCAGCAGTGCCACAGGCTGATTGCCTCCATGCCACGCCGCATTGAAGCAGTCATTTCTGCAAAAGGATTCCCGACCAAGTATTGAGTGCATAACTGAACATAATTATTTGAAGGTTGACTTTTTTTGTATTAAAAACACTTTTCTTTTATTGGTCGGATGAAATATGCAAATTTTTTGAGATAGGAATTTGGGGTTTTCATGAGCTGTATGCCAAAATCATCAGTATTAAAACAATAAAAGACCTGAAATATTTCAGTTGGTGTGCAATGAATCTAAAATATATGAAAGTTTAATTTTTATCATTACATTATGGAAAATAATGAACTTCATCACAATATGCTAATTTTTTGAGAAGGACCTGTATATGCATAGATCCTCTGTTCTTCTGTGGTTTTTCCTGTTGTGGCAGTTAGCAAACAGCATTGCATTACCGCGCGCGCCCCCTTCTGGATTGGAGGGTGGATCGCCTGTGACTGACTGCACTCGTCGTCTGACTGTATGCACTGAACCGTGACGCGATGCATATATAATAATTCTTGTTTTTTATGGAATATTGCAATATTTATAATAAATTATTCATGCACATCTTTTTATTTTTATTCATGTGCCGTCATAATCTTTATTCAAAATAACTTCCCCTCGAGACAACCTGTCATTCAAATGAAATCTCAGCAACAGCTAACCACAACGATCCAATTTGTAACTGATGGACAAAATCAAGTCCCATCCTACATTTTTCTTGTTCAAGAAAATGTTTCACTTGGAAATGTGCCACAATAGGGAAAAAAAGACAACCGCAACTTCTGTTTCATGTCGACTTTAAATTTAAATATATATATATATAACAATAAAATAGGTAACCTCTCTCTCTCAAGCTGTTCTCTCCGTTCTTGCTCTTCTTTCTCTCTCTGTTCACGGGCCTGACGTCTTTTCTCAGCCAGGATGCGGGTGGCTTCCTCTGGGTTATTGGTGCCAGCCATGGGCTTGCCTGGAGAGGGAGCTGGAGAAGCCACCTGTGGGAGGGCGGGGACAAGAGGGGACTCCTCGGAGACAGAGGGTGCAGAAACCGACATGACTGGTGAACTAGCAACAGGGGGCGTGTCCGGAACTGATGACAAGACAATGGAGGGGACGGGAGACGAGGCTAGAGAAAACACAGAGAAACGGAGCGGGGAAAAAATGAGGACTGGAGAGAGGACAAAAAGTGTAAAATGACAGAAACTTTACTGACAGATACATATTGTGTGTTTTATTTACTAATTTAAAAGAGAAGCCTATGGCAACACTCATCATCACCACACTCACTCTTTGGTTCTTCAGGCGTAGCGGGCCTGTGGGTCTCTCTAACCCTCTCTATGGCAACAGGCGAGGCGGTGCGGGTCTCCACTCGGGCAGGGGTCCTGGCCCTCTTGGGTCGGGCTTTAGGAGTGCTGGGGCTCGCTCGTGCTGATGGAGGTTTGGGAGATACTGCAGGGCTGGGAGAGGATGCACGGCCTTTGGGCATCACAGGAGATGCAGATCTTAATTTGGACACTGGACTCGGACTGGAAACATGAAGAGAAACTTAATTTAATGGCTGAGCTGAAAAGAAAAAAAAATGAAATACAACAAGTTCATAGTAAGAGGCAAGAACTACAAATTAATGTTCATGGGAGGGACAAGAACTAGACCAAAAATGCGGCCTGCTATTTCATAATGTCCTAGAAATAGACAAAATAATGATTAAACCAATTCAACAGATAAAAAGTACCTTTAAAACTACAGTTAAACTACGTATCTAGATATAGCGTACCACGAAACTAAACTATGACTTCTGATTACTACCAGAAGGAGATATGTTTAGTCCGAGACAGCATTACATAACACAGAATTAGACTACGCTCAGAGCAAAATAGTCCATTAAATAGCTTCTATTGTATTTTCCTCTTGCACATACAAGGCAGTGCTTCCATAATATAAGCATCTTACACTGTTTACATGTTTTTAAGACTGTTTTACTATGATTCATGAGAATTTCCTTTTTAATGAAAAAAATTTAAATATATATTTTCATTCACCTATAAGAAACTAATCCAATGAATCATTAAAATCTTACCTGGACTCTATTCTGGTTTTCATTGATGGCATGGACTGTCTCTTCTTTAGCACCTTCTCTTTGGTGATGGTACTCTTCTCCTTTTCATTTTCTCTTTCCTTGTCCTTCTTATCCTTCCTCATCTTTTGAGAAATGATATAACAAAAAATAAAATACATACTCAAAGATAAAGACTCAAAATCAGGGTAAGTCCTTGCTACCTCTAATTTGTAATTTCTCATTAAAATTTTTACAGTTCACCCAAAAATGAAAATTCTGTCATTAATTACTCACCCTCATGTCGTTCCACACCCGTAAGACCTTTGTTCATCTTCGGAATACAAATTAACATATTTTTGATGAAATCCGAGAGGTATCCGACTCCTCCATAGACAGCAATTTAATCACCACTTTTAAGGACCAGAAAGGTACTAAATACATCGTTAAAATAATTCACATGACTGCAGTGTTTCAACCTGGAAGCGCTGAGTGTAAACAGCATATGAGAATGACACAGAAGAGAAGATATAGTTGAATAAAGTCATTATTTTATTTTGTTTTTGCACACAAAAAGTATTCTTGTCACTTCATAACATTCATAACATTAAAGTTGAACCACTGCAGTCACGTGGACTATTTTAACAATGTCCTTAGTACTTTTCTGGACCTTGAAAGTGGTGGTTAAATTCGGATTTCATCAAAAATATCTTAATTTGTGTTACGGGTGAGGAACGACATGAGTAATTAATGACAGAATTTAAATTTTTGGGTGAACTAACCCTTTAAGTCTTTATCGAAGGGGCTGCGGGGGTAACGTAGGATAAAACAAGTTGGGAAATCTAGATCTAAGAAATGTAAACAGCCGCTCTAAAGACTTAGATATGTGGATTCATGAATGTGTGGATGGAGTGATGGATGAATTTCTCACCTCCTCTTATATAATAGTAAAATATGATATAACAGGAGGGGAGGGATGGAGTATGAGAAAGACGGAGAAGTGAAAAGGAGCCTTAAATAACTCACAGGTGTGGAGTCTCGTCTGCGCTGGGCGATATTGGGCGAGCTGGTGGTGACCCTCCAGCGCTCAGAGCAGCGGAGATGTGGCCGATGAGAACACACTGTGAGAGGGCTGGCAGACGCTGAGCGCGGGCACAACGGAGACTCTGCATGAAGAAAACACATTTAGCTCAAGTTTTGCAAAATATAGAGCAGAAATGGGTCCTGTTGTTATTTCTAACCTTCAAAAGGCCCTAAAAATGGAAGAATATAGCAAATTAACGTTTAAAAAGACTTTCCAAAAATGTTAAACCTCTTCCATCTGATGCTACACACAAAGATAAGAGATACTATGAAGGTATTCGGTCACTCACGGGCATCTCTGTTGTTATTGAGCACACTGGCAGCACTGCGACTGCGAGCCAGGAAGGAGAGAGTGGGTGTCATCAGCCTGTCCACAATGCTGCTCTCCCATGGACTCAGCTGCATGCTACGAGCTGCAAGAAAAGAATAACAATTATTTTCTACATAATATATAAGCAACAATCACTTACCTTCTCTTATTCTGTACTTCATTTGATGTTTGAAATTATTTTTGCTAGTATTCAAGGCTAAACAGCAGATGCTATCTTTTACATAAATACAATATACACAATAGCTGTGATGTTATTTGGTTTTAGAATGATAAAATCATGGCAACGACAAACAACTGTTTGTGTCTCCCTTGCTGTCAACATGGATGATGGATTTCACAACACTGCTACATGCAAGAAAAGCCAGTAAAGGTAACCAGTAAACAAGTCCAAAAATAACTTTTGTGAGAATTAAAGGGCTAGTTCACCCAAAAATGAAAATTCTGTCATTAATTACTCACCCTCATGTCACACCCGTGACACCTTCGTTCATCTTTTTAACACAAATTAAGATATTTTTCACAAAATCCGATGGCTCAGTGAGGCCTGCATTGCCAGCAAGACAATTAACACTTTCAATGCCCAGAAAGCTACTAAAGATGTATTTAAAACAGTTCATGTGACTACAGTGGTTCAACCTTAATGTTATGAAGTGACGAGAATATTTTTGTGCGGCAAAAAAACCCAAAATAACGACTTTATTCAACAATATCTAGTGATGGCCGATTTCAAAACACTGCTTCATGAAGCTTCTAAGCTTTAAGAATCTTTTGTTTCCAATCAGTGGTTCGGAGCGTGTATCAAACTGCCAAAGTCACGCCCCCCAGTGGTGAACCATTGAAATTTCAAAACACTTTTGACGCAATGAAGCCTCGTTTACTGAAATCATGTGACTTTGGCAGTTTGATACACAGTGAATAATTAATGAAAGAAATTTTCATTTTTGGGTGAACTAACCCCTTTAACAAGTTTGAAACACATTTTAAGAATAATTCAATAATAATAATAATAATAATAAAAAAAAAAAATTATGAATTCAACTGCCATAATTTATTCACCCTCATGTTTCTCCAAATGTCAGACACATGGACTTACATTTATGTAGCTCTTTTTTTTTTTTTTGCAGTTGTCACTATAAACTGTGTGAAGATTCAGCAATGTATCTAATTGTATCTTCCACAGAAAAAAAAAAGACGTCAATACAGGTTCGCTACAAGTAAATGATGACAGAATGTTTTTGGTGAACTATTAACACAAAAGGACAAAAAAAGGAATAAAAAAAATCCAAGCTATGTATAAAAAAAAGGTAAAATGATACAATAAAAGTGGGAAAAAAACAACAATAACTTCAATCTCACCAAAATATTCATTGCTAATTCTAAGAAATGGTTAGATCACAATCTAAACTTATGTGAACTTCAAGAAGAGATGAGAAAAGAAAAAGTGGGGAAAAAAAGCAAGAGCCACTGGTAAATTCATGAAAAGATGTGAAAAGCAAGAGCACAAGAAAAATGAGGGGGTAGAGGCATTTTAGAAACAGAAAAAGAGACAGAGAGAGATATCGCCCATAGCTGAACATTCTTCAGCACTCTGCAATACGTCTCTGCTCATGGAAAACTTCCCAGACTCGATTAGCTGTCAGAGCACTGAGCGTGAAGTCTACTTTCTGCTCTACTCCATCTATTGTTGTATGGAGCACTCACAAATAGAGTGTGCCCTACTTACAATTGAGTTTTCATGACCTCAGTCAGTACACCAAATAAAAGAAGCACCACATCCAACTAGCATAACTTCACCTCAATTCACTGATAAACGACCCTTCTGTGTGGAACGTACATCTATCAACACATTTCTCATTTTGAACACTTATAATGTATGAATGTCAACAAAACATCAAATCAAGTGACGTTTACTTAATATGGCACAAGCACACATTTCACAAAAGATGTTTGTTAGGTTTTAAATGATAAAATGGTAACACTTTACAATATGCTTCAATTCATTAACATTAGTTTATGCATTATGTAACATGAGCTAACAAATGTCCTTGAAATTAAATAAAATATTAAGAGTAAGTAAATTAAATATCAAATTAAATCTAAACTAATAAAAGGATGTAAAACTTAGTTCACAATACGTAATGCTTCAACTAACATTAATGAATAGAACCATATTGTAAGGTGTTATCAATAAAAAAAATACATATACTGTTCAAATATTTGGACACTTTGTTGGCTTAGAAAAGAAAAGTTTGTTCTGAGAAAAGCTCTAGCATCATTTGTTTGATATTTTATTTTTCTAATTCTGTTCAAACTATACTTATATATTTTAAGAGTGGCTTAAGCGTCCAAATACTTTCTGGGGCCACTGTATCATCATGCATCATATGCAGGTGAAGGTATGGAGAAGTATGCAAGTATTCTTGAGTACACTTTCGAAGATGGTTACATCAAGAACAAGGAATAAAGAACAGAGAAAGCCACCACCAAATATAAACAAAAAGAGCACCACTGAGGACAGTCGACGGTGAAAGACGAAGAAGATTTCAAAATTCACATTCGAACACATCAACTGAACTGAAGACACTGACGAGGAGGCGGTTTGAAAGGAGGGAATGATTGAGTGCTCACGGTGGATGAGCAGGTGATTGGTCTCAAGGTAGAAATCAAAAGTGGGGGGATAAAATGGAAACTCATAAATACGCGAAGGGAGGAGCCTGTGAAGACGATGGGGAGGGGCTAGATCTGGAGGCGTGTCCTTACTTCTGCTAGGGGAGTTCCAAAGAGTGGCAGAGGATTTGGAGAGCCTCTTGTTTATGACTGAGTCCACATGTTTGGGCAGGTTGACCGCTGATATTGAGCATCTGCCTGCAAAATCCACAGAACACCGCATATATACACAATGCTGAGGGGACCAAGACGACACGACAGCCGGGAGTGAAATCCCTCAAACAAACAAAACAGGCACTGATATATAGGGCAAGTATATATATAGAGTCAAAATATATCTTAAAACTCTTATTTGAACAGCAAAAGATGGTTATCTTTGTCCTGGATAACCATTGGCATGTTTGCTGTGTCTGAATATTAACTCAACTGCTATTTTTATGAGTTGCGCTACTCAAAGTTCATTATTACAGAGTCTACAGGCTTTGTAATGGGGTCACTGCCTCCACTTCTCCTCCTGAGACACCATCAGGGACTGCAATGACTATGCACAACTTTTGGGAGAGGAAAAACTAAATTAAGCCAGTTAGAAAATAAGATCCTTGGAGAAACAGCATTGGTTAGCCTATAAATTGAGGTCTTGTGTCCTAGGGGAGGTGCTACAAAGCTGCACTGAAGTTCATAACTTCGTTTGGTTTCCGGCCAAAAGATAAAACAGGCCTAAATTCTTGGCTGAAAATCTGAACAGAAAGTGTTGCTTTAAAATATGATAACAGCAACATTGAAATTGAAAAAAAGCAACATTTATGTGAAATTATCTTGATTTAACATTTCTTGTCTTGATTTTTAAAGATTTCTATTTCAACTTTCTATTCATCAAAAATCATCACTAATTCCACAAAAATGTATTATTAAGCAGCAAAACAATCGTTTTAAATTGTAATACTATTTTTACAATTTCATTGAACGGTAGCATATATATATATATATATACTGTTGATATATTGACGGTAACAAGGTTGCGATGAATATAGTTGGAACGCCACATTCTGTGTGTGTAGAGACTCTTATGAAGCACAAACCTCAATGAAACTTAAGCGATGGAAGAATAATACTGCAGTAGAAATGGAAAAACATCTGCAGAAAGTTAGTATTCACGTTTCCTAGCAGCACATTAAGTCTCTATGATCCCGGAAGTGAAGCGATTGATCTCAATTAATATCCCATTAGTAAAGAGTGTTTATTTGGGCTTAAGCAGAAGGTTGTGAGGCTCTTTTATGCAACACATAAGAAACCATCTCACATGTGAAAAATCAAAGCAGCTACAGAACCTGCTAGTTTTCCTTTATAAATGGAAAATATACATTTTCCTATCTCATATCTAATGATGCCAATGACATTCCAGTTTATTCCTTTCTTAACACACATGATGAATGCCGTTAATGTGAAAAAGGAACCAGGAAGCTATACCTACAGGTACAGTTTGTGTGTTCATGTATGTGCCTTTTCTGAAACTCACTCTGGCTTTGACTGGAGTTGCCGCTCAAGCCTCCGGCCCAGGACCATCTCTGCTGCCGAATCTCTGCCCACGTTTTCTTACCAGACCTCTGGATGGCGGCCTCATACCGCTCCTGAAAACCCCCCAAATCAATGCCAATATGAGTATCACTTTAAAACCTAACAAAAGTACAGCAAACACTTTAGATTGTTCATTTATATATAATGGGCACTGGGAGGAACAGAGGAAACCGTATTGATCTTTCAAAGGGGAAATTTTAGAGCCCTGGTACAATGTGCTCCACTTTCACTAATAAATAACTCATCCTACATTACTCAGAGAAAACGATGCATGCCGAGTTGGCAGAAACCTCACAAACTCTCATGTGGGTTTGCACTGACCACCACTACCATGTTCACCTTGTTCTTCTCAAGTTTCTGTCTCTGTCTCTCCTCCAGCTCTACGCGGCGTCTCTCTGCCTTCAGCCGCTGCTCCTCCAGCTTCCTCCTCCGCTCCTCCAGCTGCTGTTCCCGCACCTGCCGTGCCCGCTCCTCCTTCTCCAGCCATTGAGACTTTTTAGCAGCTACATGAGAGAGAGGAAGAGCCTGAGAGTTACCAAAACCAGGCCAGCATCTTGACCTTCAATCACCTCTTCCTCCAAGAACAGAATTCAAACACCCATCATTCACAAATTTCGACACATTCCTAAATCCAATGCATGTTCATTCATTAGACATTTGATCAAATGTACAGTATTTGGCTATCAATGACAGTGCATAACTCTAAGGCCTATTTTACCATATTAAATTTCACTGGATTGTCTGAGTTTGGAATGACATAAGGGTGAGAAAATGAAAGAATTTTTATTTTTGGGTGAAAAAAAAAAAAAGTTTACCCGAAAATGAAAAGGTGCTGGTCAAAAGAACAGCAAGAGTGAAAGCAAGGCTTGACATGAAAAGACTCCACTGGGAGCCTTCAACTCCTCTGCGGCTGGAGGTTTTGAGCCTTTTTCTCTGAGCTCCACAGTTATAAAATAGTGATGGCTTGAGAGCGCCTGGGTGACGCTCTTCATCAAACTTTCATAATCCTGCTGCTAGAAAGATGAGGTGGAAGACGACCCACAGTCTGAGAGAATACGGGCACTACATGTCCTACTATCAACATTTGACTCACTCAGTGCAGTCCAAATATTACACACTAATGTGAAAGTCCATGGTGATGGCAGAAGAGATGGATTGAGGAGTTTGATTGACTACTGCCTTAATAGTTAGGTTTAAATGTCACACTTTGCACTCTTGTGGCTGGAATGCAGCAGGATGTGTGTTTATGATGATTACATTCACATGATTTATTGACAGTTCAGTCACAGCAGATGCAAAGACAGCAGCAGATGTTATTTCGGAGTCTGAATGGATCCTGCAGTTTGTAATTATGGGAAACTTGTAAAACGTGCTATGAAAACAAGTTTTCGGAAAAACATAAACAGAGGTGAGGTTTAGCGGTCAAAAGTTTAAATTTGGTGCAACAATGACCTATAACTGACCCCAGTGCTAAACAACAAGAATGCTGTGTACATTTACCAATATAGATTTGGGTTATTATCATACGTAAACAATAATATGACCTAAATTTCTTGACAGATGCACTGAAAAATTGTGTCATGTTTATTTAGCATACATGTAAAGGGTATGAACCCAAATAAACAAAATATTATCATTCATGCATTTGAGATAACCAAAAAATTAAAGTGTAAATTAGCTCATTGTCACATTTCTTTCCTTTTATCAAGATACCGACAAGCCCCGTCATGTATGAAAGTCACAGTTGGTCAATTGTAAAAGCAAAGTGTTAGGGTAAAATTAGAAAGACAGCTAACCCTACTGGAAATAAGGTCATACTCCAAATTAAACATATGGTGCAGCCAGTGTGGTTCAATTCAAAGACTAATGACTCTAATGAACTGGCTCTTTTTAATGAATCATTTAAAAAGATTAAAGGTGCCGTAGAATGTGTTTTCAAAATATGTAATATAAGTCTAAGGTGTCCCCTGAATGTGTCTGTGAAGTTTCAGCTCAAAATTCCCCATAGATTTTTTTTAATTCATTTTTTTAACTGCCTATTTTGGGGCATCATTAAATATGAGCCGATTCAGGCTGCGGCCCCTTTAAATTCTCGTGATCCCCGCCCCCAGAGCTCTCGCTTGCCTTAAACAGCTATAAACAAAGTTCACACAGCTAATATAACCCTCAAAATGGATCTTTACAAAGTGTTTGTCATGCAGCATGTCTAATCGCATAAGTACAGTATTTATTTGGATGTTTACATTTGATTCTGAATGAGTTTGATGGTGCTCCGTGGCTAAAGCTAACATTACACACTGTTGGAGAGATTTATAAAGAATGAAGTTGTGTTTATGAATTATACAGACTGCAAGTGTTTAAAAAATGAAAATTACGACAGTCTTGTCTCCGTGAATACAGTAAGAAACGATGGTAAATTTAACCACATTTAACAGTACATTAGCAACATGCTAACGAAACATTTAGAAAGACAATGTATAAATATCACTAAAAATATCATGATATCATGGATCATGTCAGTTATTATTGCTCCATCTGCCATTTTTGCTGTTGTCCTTGCTTGCTTACCTGCATAAAGTCTGTTGATTCGGCTGTGCAGCTCCAGACGTTAATACTGCCTTGTGTAATGCCTTGAACATGAGCTGGCATATGCAAATATTGGGGGCGTACATATTAATGATCCCGACTGTTGCGTAACAGTCGGTGTTATGTTGAGATTCGCCTGTTCTTCGGAGGTCTTTTAAGCAAATGAGATTTACATAAGGAGGAGGAAACAATGGTGTTTGAGACTCACTGTATGTCATTTCCATGTACTGAACTCTTGTTATTCAACTATGCCAAGGTAAATTAAATTTTTGATTCTAGGGCACCTTTAACAAACTCACATGATATTCGTTTGAATCAGTCTGATGAATCATTGACTGAATGAATTCACTGAATTCCTTTGAGTAGTTACTGAATTGGCTCACTTAGTGAACTTTACGTCCTTACTTTAAGCTATGCACTATAATTTTTAATCTTAATAAAAAAAACACTACATTAAAAATGAAAGAAATTCTAAAATATAACTAAATTAAATCTTTAAACACTGAAATATGAAAACATAGACATTGTTAACCAGCTCAACCAGGTCCTAATCAGCCGGTAATTTACCTTTTTCCAACCAATTCGAACCACCTAATGACCCTAAATTTCCAGTTTTGACCAGCTATGTAGAAACAGGTACTTATTAGAAGCTGGTTTAAGCATCATTTTCCAGCAGAGGAGTGTGACAAACATTGTCTGGCAGTTTTCACAGAATTAAGACATCCAACAACCTGTCTCTAATTATGATTATGCGTGAGACACGACGGAAATGGAAAGCAGGTCTACAAGAGAAGTAGTAACAGAGAGAAAGGGAGGAAGACCCAAAAGCGCATCAGTCACCAACACCACCAGAGACGGGGGAGTGGCTTACCTTGAGTCTGGCTACGCTGTTCTGGGGAGGGAAGGTGAAAAAGAAGACAAAAATGTTCTGTAAATCATGCAAAGCAAAGCAGCACAGCAATCTCAGCAGCCACGACAAGCACAGTGACATGCAGGACAAACAAAACAGAGCATGTGAGATATTTATAATTCTCTGAAGAGAAGAAACTCTCACAGTGCTGGTTTAGTAAACACACAAAAGCAGCAACACATTTAGAAGTTATTATAATTACAGGTCCTTCTCAAAAAATTAGCATATTGTGATAAAGTTCATTATTTTCCATAATGTAATGATAAAAATTAAACTTTCATATATTTTAGATTCATTGCACACCAACTGAAATATTTCAGGTCTTTTATTGTTTTAATACTGATG
>RJVU01062584.1:6563578-6574922 GCA_003731715.1 Anabarilius grahami | reverse complement strand
CTTTTAAGAGAAAAAAATATGAATTTTAGAGAAAAAAAAAAAGTGGGAAAAATTATAAATATGCAAAAATTTAAAATGCATGCACATGCTTGTTAGTCTCAAAATCATGTGACAAGTCAAATGTCACAGTGACAAATGTCAAACTAATTAAATCAATTAAAGCCATAGAACTTCTGCAAATATACATTTCTTTACAGTCTTCCTGGGTTGTTGCACAAGCCTCAGGAGTTTGATGCATGACTGATATGAAGTGTGTTTTTTGTGTGTACACATCTAGACCACGGACAGCAGGGGGTGCTGTCTCACCGTCTGCCTTGTGTTATCTTACCGAGATATTTGGCCCTCTCCTCCCTCCTCTCCTTCGCCTGTTTTAGTCGCTCATCCAACTTCATTCCATCTGAGAAAAGAAGTAGAATCAAATGTTTATTTTTAGTGAAACATTCTGAAATTGCCACACTGTTGCTTGGAAAAAAATGTGAGGTTGTCATTCCACCCACTAAAGCTCTCCTGGACAGAGATAGAGAGAGACAGAGACAGTCAGACAGCAGGGTGCCGGGAATGAGAGAGGTTATTGTTTGGTAGAGGCCGTGCTCACATCTGCGGCACTATAAAGCACTGGAAGCTGGCAGCAGCAGAGACTGGCAGCATTCACACGCTCTGGCTGACAGCAGAAAGCTCTGAGGACTCACGGTACAGATACAAATCAACCCAACGCCACTAATTAACATTCACCTGAAGGGAACCTTTACCTGGGCTAAAAAGACTCTGCCATACTGGCAAATATCTACCTTTGTTAATTCGTTTTTTTTGTATTAAAGGGTTAGTTCACCCAAAAATGAAATTTCTGTCATTAAGTACTCACCCTGACCCTTATCTCGTTCCAAACCCGTAAGACCTTCGTTCATCTTCGGAACAAAATTGAGATATTTTTGAATAAATATGAGGGTTTCTGAACCACACATAGGCAGCAACGTCATTGCAGCTTTTCAGGGTAAAGACGATGTTAAAATAATCAAGCGACGAGAATACTTTTTTGTACGCAAAAAGAGAATACATTGTTGAATAAAGTCATTATTTTTGTTTTGTTTTTGCGTATAAAAAGTATTTTCGTCGCTTCATAACTTTAAGGTTGAACCATTGTAGTGAACGATTTTAACGATGTCTTTCTTTGCTACCTTTCTGGGCTTGAAAGGTGCAATGATGTTGCTGCCTATGTGTGGTTCAGAAACCCTCGGATTTCATCAAAAGTATCTTAATTTGTGTTCCAAAGATGAACAAAGGTCTTACGGGTTTGGAATGACATGAGGGTGAGTACTTAACGGATATTTCATTTTTGGATGAAATAACCCTTTAATAAAAAGAAATGCTTCAACTACCTAGCAAAAAAACCAGAGAAAACTACCTTGCAATCCACTAGTAGCCACCCAAAAAATCCTAGCATTGGGTAAACATGGTTTGAACAAGCACCACTCACATTTTCTGGACATTTCTAGTTTGTATTTTATAATCATAATGACACAGACAGAGAGACAGATGGATAGATGATTTTTGTATATACACGTTCCGATCCCTGTTCACTTGATTTATTACACAACACATTAGGACTTTAGACTACTACACAGTCACAGTTTCCTATTGTTACTCCTTCCACAGGACTGTTAGTGCAGGTCTGTGGAGAAACTGCTTTATACCAATTGCTCTTCAAACTAGTTCACTCAGAATTCATCATTTTAAATCGCACTTCTCCAATTTAAAACCTCTGAATTGGTCCCATGAAGTCTTTGTGTTGACGTCTTATGACCCACAAAGTCTAGTACAACTTTTATCTGATGACTCAGACTCATTAATAATGATCACAAGGCTCCAGCAGTGTTCGTCTTCATGACCTGTGCTCCACTTTGACTCAGTATATATAGAGCACAGGAAGCTGAAGCGCAGAGTCTTGTGGGCCCTTACGAACAGCCCATATTCCCATTGATGAGTCACCGGGCAGAGACAGAAAAAGCAAAAGACTGACCCAGAAAGGGATTCCAGAGGGTCTGAGGTAGCGGAGTGGTGCATAATCACTGACCTTACCATCTCCTGCAGAGCTAAAAACACAATCTGCATGAACCAAAATGATTTTACCAAAGTTGTATTGACCAATTCAAGACCAAAACGATCCATTTTAAATGACATAAAATCTATATCAAAATCAAAGCAAACAACAATGACAAAGGCTTTTCGTTCTCTCAATAAAACCACTAAATGAAAACGACAACATTCTCTCTGCTTCCTTTGAAAGGTGGTGAAGTCTAATGATTATGAATCCTGGCACTAACAACATCATACCCTAGGGTAAGAAATAGATATGGATATAAATATCATGCAAACAATGAAAGGCCAGATCATTACAAGTGTTCTACAATATGTTAATATTACAAAGTGCATTATAACAGTAATAAAATGACAAAAACAGAAAATTATATAGAAAATTAAAAAAAAAAAACATCATCTGAAATAGCATAATGAAAGGAAAATATATATATTTATTTACATATCTTAAATGGTAAAGAAGTTAAATGAAGATACGGTGAAGAAGAAGAAGACAGAGAAAAAAATACTTACAATTTGCTGATTCATCACCTTAATGACTTATTAATACTGAACATTATGATCCCAAGGTGTAGTTATGATTCTAATTTACTAGGGGTGTGAGAAGACTTTGTAAGCCTTCAAAACTATAAATTTAATAGTAATTATAAATGGGAGGGAGCAAAGCATAATACTTCCTATTATATGTACCATAGGAAGTATTATGCTTTATTAAATTGTGTTATTTTGCATGCTGTCAGTGCCAGCTATAATTTACATTTTCCCCAATCTTTTACTATGTGAATTTAAGTTGCATTTTCCAGACAACCAGAATAAAGATGAACTGCAACAGTCTAGGTGAGAAAAAAAAGAAGATATGATTCAGCATAGAGCATATCTTATGAGTCAATGTCTGAACTTCAGCTCTTCCCTACCTTCAGGTCTCCTTATGTTCTTTCACATAATATATGTATTATGAGTGAGGCAGCAGTGGAAGAGGATCAATGGAGGACCATATTCTTTGGAACAGAGTGTTCGGTTTTACAAGATGTTCAATTCGACCTCTGCTTGACAGCAGCAATATATTGTATGATGAGATCAGCTGAACTGTGCACAACCGGTAGTATGAAAAAGTCTAATAACATAAAACCGTCTGAGGCTGAATGATGACATAAAACTTGAAATTATCAAGAAATTATCAGTCAATTATAGGTAAAAATCTGAGTTAAAATTAAAAGCTAAAATTGACTATCAATTGACTAAATCATTATTACCGCAAAACTGCATTTTAATACATTTAGATTAGTATGAATTTAATTTAAATTAAATTTTACATAAATGTATTAGTTTATAGAAAAATACACAACAAATAATAATAAATTATAAATTAAACAATTTAAATGAATCTAAAACTAAAACCAGATTAAAAACAAATTAAAAAAACATTTACTTTGATTTAAGTCATTCATTTTGATTTGCTTGAGACAAAAGTGTTCCCAGAAGTCCCGGCATGTATAAAATTCACTTTTGCCTTAAAATAAATGTTTAGTTAAACTCTGCAGTTTATTAGTTTATGGTTACTTTTGATTACTTTAGCATCGTTAAAGTGATTCCAACATGTCACCTCACCACACAGTTTTCTTCCCAAACGTTTGCACTTGAATGACTTACAAATGCTGTTAAAATCAGAACGAACGGATCGTTAAAAAGAACCATATCAAAACAATGATTCTTTTGGGAATCGGACAACATAACAGTAAATTACAATTGCATTTACACTATCAAACACAGTAAGAATGTATAAATAGCTAGTCAAACACAGCTTTTCCCACAAAATTACCCACCAAGCGCTCTACAACCACATCCTCAGTTATATAAAGAGGCAACAATGAAGTAGGCAAAGAAAAGCTGCTTACTTTCTCAAACCCAAACAACTCTCCCATTAACATGTATCTACATGTGCTTGTACAAGTAAAGTCATTATACTATGAACGTGACAGAACCAAGGAGGAGGGTTAAATCCCTCTAGTTGGCAGAGCTCTGTGAAATGTGATGCTCAGTCAGGTTTCATTGCTTCACCTCAGCTGATGACCCGAGGCGATTAGGAACTGCCTGTCGCCAGCCTCCACAAATCAGCATTAGCATCAACATTTACCTCACTAAACGGATCTGATTCTACATTAATGTAATAAAGCCAAAAAAAACTGAAGTCTGAGAGCATTTACAAAGGCCTGACTGTGGAAATTCTTTGTGAGACATTAAACAAATGCCTCTGTTAGCTTTCAAGACTTTGGGCAAGGGTAAACCCTAAATGACTCCTTTCTCAAGAGACTTCCTGGATGCTTCTCATGGAAGGAAAACTGCTTTGAATGGAGTTGAGCCAAAGTACTTATAAGGTTTATTACCATCAATGCCATGTTGGAAAAATGGACATGCCAGATTATGGAGTTCAAGCAAGTCAACAGGTTTTGTGTTAGAACACCTTAAGCATCTCAAGATGGTAACCAACCCAAACCGGCTTGATCAAAATGGCTGATCTGGGCACTATTAGCTGGTAGCGCTGCTGATCAACCTTATAAATCAACTAAATGACAAAAAAAGACTAGCTTCAACCAACTAGAAACCCAATGACCTGGCACTGATAATGCTTCTACTTACATTCTGATATTTTGGGGTAAAAAGTAATTAAAGGGTTAGTTCAAGCAAAAATGAAAATTGTCATTTATTACTCACCCTCATGTCCTTCGTTCATCTTCGGAACACAAATTAAGATATTTTTGATGAAATCCGATGGCTCAGTGAGGCCTCTATTGCCAGCAATGTCACTGAACCTCTCAAGATCCAGAAAGCTACTAAAGACATATTTAAAACAGTTCATGCGAGTACAGTGGTTCTACCTTAATATTATAAAGCGTCAAGAATACTTTTTGTGTGCCAAAAACCCCCAAAATAACAACTTTTCAACAATATCTAGTGATAGCCGATTTCAAAACACTGCTTCAAAGCTTTACGAATCTTTTGTTTCGAATCAGTGGTTGGATCGTGTAAACAAAGCCTCGTTTACTGAAATCACGTGACTTTGCCGCTCCGAACCACTGATTTGAAACAAAAGATTTGTAAAGCTTCGAAGCAGTGTTATGAAATCACCCATCACTAGATATTGTTGAAAAGTCATTATTTTTCTCGTCGCTTTATAATATTAAGGTAGAACCACTGTACTCACATGAACTGTTTTAAAGGGGACCTATTATGCCCCCTTTTACAAGATGTAAAATAAGTCTCTGATGTCCCCAGAGTGTGTATGTGAAGTTTTAGCTCAAAATACCCCACAGATAATTTTTTATAGCATGTTAAAATTGCTACTTTTGGGGGGTGAGCAAAAACGTGCCGTTTCAGTGTGTGCCCTTTAAATGCAAATGAGCTGCTGCACTCACCCTAAGAGGGCGGAGCTTCAAGAGCTGATTCTCCGGTGTCAGGAGTCAGTCAGGACACACTATAATGTCAGAAACTGCGAATATATTCTGTATGGAGATAGAACAGGTATGGTTTAGTTTAATTACGGTTATAACTTATGTTGTCTTCTTGTTTTTATCCACTATATTAGTACAAGCCTGTTTACCAATGAGTTTTATAACATTTATTGTACTTCACACAAAATATGAAGTGTTTGTTTTCACTCTAGAAAATCACTGTAAGAGCTTAAAACACAGTGCAAGTGTGGATTAAAATATCCATAAACTCTCTCTGTCTCCCTTGCATTATCATCAACATACATAGTGAAGTACACAGAAACACTCTTTACAACTAACAGTAAACAAATATATAAAGACCTTATGCCTTTTCAGGTGGTGCTTAATAAACTGGTAAACTTTACAGTTCATCGGAGTTGATTTACGGATATAATAAAGTGCTCTAACCTGATTATTGCCGTATCCAGTATCACTCTGGAGTAGGGATGGGTACCGAAACCCGGTATTAAATTGACCCTGGGGCTAAATTTTGAAAGACCGGTGTATCGATAAGCTCTGACGTTAACGGTTCTGCTATCGGTACTGGAGAAATTATGAAAAAAAACACACGTGCATTTATTACTGCTATATAGACATTACCTTGCAGATTCTATCTCGCCAGAGTCGCCAGCTGTTTTTATATGCAATAATATTAGGACATTTGTCTATGATGCATTTTTGCTTTCACAAGAAGAGAGATCGCGCTCACGCAGAGGAGTTACAGCGCGCGCAGCCGCTCACATGAAAGCCTGTTTAATGCTGACGATGGAGGACAGAACTAAACAACTCTGCTTACACTTTAGGCCTGTGCTTTGATATTAAGCTAATTTTATTTTTGATTTCGATTTTGGCTTCCAAGGATCAGAAAGAACATATCTGAGTTAAAACTATTAAAAACTAACCGTGTTTCGTTTAGCACACCTTCATTCTCTTCACAGCTGTGCGCGTTCTTTCCTCCCTAAACCCAAACTTAACATCAGAATCAGCGCAATCGGTGATTGTTGTAAAATGCAGTCTTTACTGTCGCTAAATTGCAGTAAAGGTTTGATAATTATTATCAACGTTTAAAACGTTGAAAGCACAATAATCCGCGCAAGAGATGCTGTTCCTCAGGCTGAATTGCGGCGCGCGCTCCAAAACAGGTCGAAAATAGACAAACAAATTACACGTTGGCCTTCAGCTGCAGGTCCAAACGATCGAATACACACAACAGTTATTAAAAATGACCGGATTGGAGCGTGTTTAGCTTTTTAAACGCAGTTTACATCGTAAGTGTACATGAACAGCTTGGAGAAAATCCGATGTGTGTTAATCGGTTCTGTCTTAAAATTGTCTTAAAGTGACAGCAGTCATCTTCTGACGATTGTGCCATCAGTGTTAATCAAACAACAAAATGCAAAGAGAAAATCACTCACAGCACTTCTTCTGAATATAGTTAGCTTTAATAAGATTTAATCTATTAATTTATACTGTGAAAACCATGAAGTGTTATTTTACATTTGGTTACTTTACTTAGATTTCTTTTATAGGCTAGGCCTATATTACTTACATACATGAACACAAGAACAAATGAAAGCACTTTATTTCATTTGTGTCTTTGTTTTATTGTATTTGTCAGTTTGTTTCTTTGTTCATGTTCTTACTGTATCTTATATAAAACACCAAAAATGCCAGACACCATAATATAAAGCAAAGTTAACTCAGCTCTTATATATATATATATATATATATATATATAACAAAAAGTACCGATAAGAATACCGTTAAAGTACCGGATCGATAAGCAGTATCGGTAAGAGTAGTAATACCGTTAAAACCTTAACGATACCCATCCCTACTCTGGAGGCTGTAAGCTGGACCATGAGTAGTTTTGTACTGATCTATCCTTGAGTAACACATTTTTAACACAACCTCTGTTTTGTATTGTCCCTTTGTATTGATATATGTTCACAAAATCCGGTGTGAAATTATTTGCGCAGACATAAAACGAATTTTGGTAGAGTTGAGGGAGTATTTTCTTCGAAAACAAAATTAATCCACCTCGTCTTCAGCAGCTCATATTTCGGGAGTAAATAGAGAGCCATGTGGATTAATCCATCCAGCTGAAGAACACCTAAAATGCTTGGGATACATTCTCGTCAGTGCAGCAATGGCGGACTGTGTACAACTCACTGTGAACTTGCTCAGGGCAGTTCTACGTTAAAACGGCAGTGTCTGTCAACATTCGTGGGTGGGGCCTGTGGCTAATGTGACGTCACACTGCCAGGAACCAGCAAACTTTATGGGGATTAAAAAAAAAAGGAGTGGGTGTATTTTTATCATTATGGGGAGGTTGTGTACACACACTGCCAACATACATTTATGTCCAAACAAAATTTACTTTTGCATAATAGGTCCCCTTTAAATATGTCTTTAGTACCTTTCTGGATCTTGAGAGGTTCAGTGACATTGCTGGCAATAGAGGCCTCACTGAGCCATTGGATTTCATCAAAAATATCTTAATTTGTGTTCCAAAGATGAACGAAGGTTTTACGGGTGTGGAACGAGGGTGAGTGATAAATGACATTATTTTCATTTTTGGGAGAACTAAACCTTTAAGAGGACTGTTATGAAAACTAAATACTGAACTTGTCTTAAAATAAATAGCAGATAGTCTTCAGAATACCCACCTTTCTTGGGTTGAGGGCTGCCATTTGATCTCGGAGTGGGTGGTGCAGGCGACTTTGGAATAACGTCTGGTCGTGTCGGAGTAACTGACTTCCTTGCGGTGTCCATCTTTGTAGGCCTGCTGGCTTCAATGTCTGATTCTGTTTTTGAAGGGGTGTTGACTTCCTCAGAGCTAGGGTCACTGGGATTGGCCTCTGGAACAGCTGGGGGAATCGAAGATAGAATACAAAAAGAGTGAGAAACTACAACTGAGAGATGAAGACCAGTCGAACTTCATTCCAAAACTACAGTAAACACTCAAGTGTATTTGTCTACTCGATGTGTGATTACACAGAAGAGTCATTCACAGTTACATTCCACAGAGATTAAATCCAGATCGAATTGTTTGATTTGCATACACACGATCCATAAAAGAATATTTTGGTACAGCAAAGACTAAATGAGTAAGTCACACCCCAGATGGCTTGATATAAACCTTAACTGCACTACAGTGAATTGATTATTGGTAGTTTGAAGGATTGCTCTGTAGGCACAAGAAAATAATGGTGATCTTGCTTCCTTCCACTTCTCTCAAGAACATCGATTTAGTGAATAGAGAAAACACAGTCTCTCTTACTGATGATCACTTCAGGCTAAACCATATAATTTACTTCTTGCAAATGGAAAACATTCCAACAACTGCCAACTTACAGATATTAGATGACCATGCAAATGCCACAGTCTGAGAGTTTCATTATCATTCCCTGGAGTCAATGTCATGGAATAATACAGAAATGGTTCAAAAATGCATCATGATTCTTTCTTGAATGATCATTAATTTGACAATGAGCTGCCTTAAACCGCAATAGATCATAACTTCCTAAATCAAAATCTAATTGAAATGAATTGTGAGGAGCTAAAGGTTCCCACCGCTAGTGATAAGCTTGTTGCTTACCTGGATACTTAAACAGCCTAAAAGTCTAAATTAAATATTTTCATCCAAGAAAACGAGTTCTGGACTTCTGAGGCCTTAAAGCCATGATGTCATGTCGAGACAGTAAGCACAAAGGGAGGAGGTTCAGCAGATCACCTGTTTTTCACTGATAAGAGTGTGACCTGGGTTAGAGTCCAAAGTGAAGTTGGCCAACATTAAAGACTCAGTAAAGCATCTATGTATAAACACACATGCACACACACATATCCAAACAGATATCAGAGTAAGGCTGGGCAATATACCTTAAAAAACTTTTTTTGATGATATTCAGTATATATTTTTTTTTATTTGAATTATTTCTGGTGTCAATTAGATTCAAAATGTTTGGAAAAACTAAAACAGTAAAAATATAGAAATTTCTAAGCCAAACAAGTCTAAACAAGCACAAGAATGGATTTCAATAATTTTTGTTTATCCACCAATATAACAAAACATAGCAAATATATTCGTACATAAATACTGTTGTTTGCAAATTGCAAAATTTTATTCACATTTTCTTAATAAATGAAGAATGTCCCATATCAACTTTCAGGAAGTAAACACAAACAAAATTTTTCTGAAGTTTAATTCACTGAAATGAATCAAACTTACCAACTCTAACTTTGGTAATCAATGACCTAATGTCATATGTTGTTGTGTAAATTCACATAGCCAACAAATTGCATACAAAACAAATATATTATGGATATATTCATAGGGCTGCCCCTAGTAGTCGACTAAACATTGGTCGATGAGAAGAGGCTGAGTCAACCAAAACTTAATTAGTCAGTCACAGAAGAAAAAAAAAAACTCCACAGGAAGTGGTGAAGTTACACAGTTCATGAGGGGCAGATCGTTAGCGGTGGGTCCTTGTAGTAATTACAGTATGTTGGGCAGGAAATCCAAACGTTCACCTATTATCCATAGACCTCAAATATAAGTAAAGTAAAGTAGTAGCAACTTCACGTGGCCGCTCATTCTTGTTAACCAAGATAAATGTGTGCAATTATTAGGCACATATCTAAGTGTTCATGCGGAGTGTGGAAGCTGAAGTATAGCACGCTTACTGCAAGACATGGAGGCACCGGCGCGATCACTTGCATTTTTTCCTGACAACAGTGGAAACAACTTAAAATACTCTGTCATTATGGTCATGCAGGCAAGAGTAATACATCATTCAAAACTGTACTTTTATTTGTATAAACTCAAAATAACAACAAAATATTGTGATTTTGTATAATAAAGAAAACAGCTTGCGGCAAGTTTAATGCATGCGCTTGAGCACAGATTAAGCTATATATCAAAAATATTGGTCGAGCAAATATGCATCCTGCTTTAACTCAGAGGGACGCCTGTGTCATCTCCACCTCAACATCTCTATTCAGCTGCCGTGAGGCGGAAGAGTTATTCTAACAAAAAAAACAAACCAAAAAAAAGGAAACACCAGTGGCCTGTTTTATCCCTGGGAGAACGAAATTGGACGGTATGGCAATAAATGAACGGGGGGGTTGAGAGTTTTACAGGGACTAATATTTGGAGATTTAAGCAGGCAACTGCAGCTCAATTTCTTCTTTAACCCTCAGGTGTGCTTGAGCCGAGATATGACTCTTTTTGATCTACCCTTGCATCCTTTTTCCTCTCGGCACTGGCACTGCACACTGTCCAGGGACAAACCGAGTAAACGCTGCCATGCACTGCATTATTCATGTTGAGCTAAAAATACCGTTACCACCAGACATGAAATGATAAAAAAAAAAAAAAACACATTAAGCATGAGAAATGATCTGGGTTGCATGCATAAAAAGGTTGCGATTTAAGCTAGGAGATTTCATGACAAAGTACAGCTACATGGGGAAAAATCTGTAATGTGACTGCTGATTTCTGTTGCATTATGCATTTGCTTGGTACTCATTATCATGTCTGAAAATAGACTGATACTATAGAAATACACAACGCTGTCAATCAAACGAGCAACTGACACACAGAAAGCAAGAAAGAGTTTTCTTAACCAGTAAATAACTCCAAATTACTAATTTAATGACTCCAATTGCTATATGTCCTAGCAATGCATCCAGTTAAAAAAGTTAATGCTGTCTGACAAAAGTGTGTGCTGAGGGACTGATTTGAGAGGGGCCAAAAAGAG
>RJVU01062584.1:6536754-6556073 GCA_003731715.1 Anabarilius grahami | reverse complement strand
ATATATATATTATGATGAGGGAAGAGGGAAAGTCATAAAGGTTTGTACACAAAGCCCATAAAGGGTCATGGTGATGGGGAAAAATTAGATGAGAGGAAAAATTATATTTGTTTTTTCTCATAAAACTTTTGGGTTCCCCCAGGGAACTTTGCATGGTAATACTTTTGTGATGGATATAATATGATGTAGGAGGAAAAACAATACTTCAGTGCTTTTGTGAGAGAAACCTAAAGTTTTCCAAAGTAACTAGCCACTCAGCATTTTCACTGGCCATAATTTTGACATTGATACCATGGGGGAAAACTGCAATATAGATATTTTTAACATTATCTCTATAATTTGGCAGTAGGTATATTAGGCTGCTGTCACTTTAAGACCTGACGAACAGATCCATTATACTGTTACACCTGCGTTTTCTTTCTCCACTGTTTACGTTTCATTTTACTGAATACGTGAAGACCGGCATTTTGACATTATTTTGTGTGTATTTGACAGTTTGAAAAATAATTTAATACTGAGAGGTGGCTTTATGTGCACACTTTGGGTGTGAGCTCAAAATCTGCGTGAATAAGTAAAATTATGAGCAATATGCAAAATCCTACATTGAAAATAAAGCCTTGTAAAACTAAAAATATTCATCCGGAGAAAACGAAACAAGTGAGTGAGGGGAGGCGGGTTTGAGAGCTGTGTATCTATTCTGCGGAAAATGAGTACTGGGAGCGTTTCAGAATTCAGATATTTCAGTTATCGGTATTGAAAAAAAAGAAAGAAAAAAAAAGATATTTTTGACAAAACTACATTGCACTTAGTTTATTATTTCAGAAGACTACAACTGAAAAATGTATATATTATATATAAAATTCAACCCGCCAAAGTGGCTAGTAGGAGTGACTGCATTACACGCCACTGCTGAAATCCACCCACATTTGGCGGGTTGCCGGGTAATGTCAAGCCCTGGTTCCGCCTAATGAAAGCAAAAAAAAAGTTTCTGCCTAAAAAGTTTCTCAAGGGCACACAATACTGTTGAGAGAGAGAAAGCAAAAATTTTGTGAGAGAGTATTGAAATATAATTTTTCCTCCCATCTCATTTTTTCCATCACCATGCCCCCTTAGGGTCTCCATAATTTTGGAATGGCATGAAAGTGAGTAAATGATTCCAGAATGTACATTTTTGGATGGACTATCCCTTTTTCTAACAATTGTAAACTGGAGGAAACAGCATATTTGTTATGTAGAGGCAAAGGATTACACACAGCTACACAGAGGAATTACCAGATCCTTTATTCAGTGTAAACTCTTGTATGCATTGTGGGAAGCAAAACAGATGAATTCATTCTGTAAAGCTTATTTGACGTGCAATAATTTTGAGTTCATGCAAATTGGATTATCAAGAGTAAAGCCTTCCTATTACAAATACCAAGAAAGGAAAAAACTAAATCTATATTTAAAATAGGAGCAATATTACCCAGTTAAAGTATCTGGAGTATGTGGCCTTGAAAATCCCTTTTGTTCATATTTCCTTGCCATTTTCTGGGTCTGACAACATTCAAATCTTCAGAGAGGATTAATTACTCCAGAGACACACTTTCTAGGCCAGATTTGATGCAGTGGAGAACCGCTACTATTCCTCAGGCTGAATGTGCTTCAGTTATCACTGGTGCATATGTGCGTGTGAGTGTTAGTATTAAAGCTTGTGGTTGGGATTCATAAAATTGGATCATTTGATTGTTACATGCCAATTAAATACATTTACCCAGTAGGCTGTCGGCACTCATTTAATGACATCCAAGGTCAAATATTTCCCACCAAAAAAAAAGAAAAAAAAGAAAAGAACTAAATAATGTGCCAACTGCCTAATGGGATAGCATTTTATCTTAATTTAGCATATTTTGCAAAGTTCCTTCCTTTTGTATCAAAGTCATTAATGTTGTCATCCTAAAAAAGTGGTCATTTTCTGCTCATTACATAAGAGCCCCTTGGTTAAGGGTTTGGGCATGACAGAGAGGGTGTGTGTACATGACTGTGTGTTGGAGGTTGTTACATGTTACACAACAGAAACTGGCCCCTGTCAATCTGACAATTTCTTTAGCCTCCACAGAGCTGACATGGATTAAAACGGTTTTCTTGTGACACCAACTATCTAACTCCAAATAATACTCATTAAGCAAAAAATATGCCATTGTGCACCCAAATGCAAAATTTTTTTGAGAGAAAAAACAACTTGGATGGTGGAATAACTTATAATGTCATTTAGCCTCACAGCAAAAGAGTTCTTATATTTTATCAACATAAGACTTGTTTATACAGAACGCTGAAGGACTTGTTTTGACAAATATACTATTTCAAATGGATATCCACTTACTGCATTTATTGATCACAATAAACTGGCACGTTCTCCACAATGAGAACACTCAGACCTTGACAAACATGTTTAATGTTCTGTTGAAACCTGAATACCATGGTGCTTTGGGATTATTATGAATAAAGTCAACAATGCTTTCACAAGTAATAAAACATTGCTGGAAACATACCCCAATTTATATACATTGAAAATAGTACATTGATCTGAAATATACTAATATACTAACTAGGCTCATTTATTGGACAATATTTTCAATATACATTTCTTTTTGAGAAATTTGGCCATTTTGCTAACTTTGGCTCTTTTTTTTTTAGCAAATCTCGAGTAAAATATGCAAAATAAGTATTATTGATAAAGTAATTCACCAAATGTGAATACATCTCATTTGCTGTCAGTAAATATCTTAGATATCAGTCAATTACTACTCTCACTTCTCATTAGTTGCCATTAGATTTCATTGAACCTGCAGAAAACATCTAAACAAAATAACTTTTTGGGATATCACATAAAAAATAAAATAAAAAAAAACACGGATGGAAACGGCAAGATGCTCAAATTCTAAAAACGTATGCTCTCAACATATGTCACGTTTTTTATCCAATAAGACGATGTGCACATAAAATATGACGGAAACACATTTACCAAATAAATTCCTCGATGTGTCAAAAAAAAACAACAAAAAAAAAACATTGCACAGCATCTCAAATGTTGGTTTGGTCATTCTGAAATGCCTGAGCCAAAGTCTGTTATCAAATGTAATTTGCTTTAATTCCCTCCCAAAAGCATGACTGTATTCCCAAACATCAGCCATGCAAACACATGATAACACGACAGCGTTTTATTGCGTTTCGTCTGTGCACTCTGAGATGTCATTTATGATTCAGGAAAAAAAGAGCTTACATGCTTCCCCAAATGCAGCAACTTCCATTTTTATTTCAGATATATTGCGCCAATTTCCCAGGAAGTGACGATTTTATTCTCTTGAACAGATGGGATGGAAACCGTGCTTTATGCTATATTCCAGTTAAATTTGCAACTTTGCATGGAAACACAGCTAGGGAAAGCTATGAAGCTTAATGATTCAAGCACATTAGAGACCGATTCTCAGGTTAGCAAAGAGAGACTATAAAGAAAGAGGACCAAACAGTGCCGACAGTTGGGGATGTAAAACGAAAGGCGGGGGGAGCCAAGCTTCACTCGTGCCTGAATGCAGATCTAAAGAAAAGAGAGATTAGAAGATGCTCTTCAAAAGTCCTGACAGGGCAGAACTCAACAGAGCAGACCTCGTCAGACTGAAAACGCCTCAGCTTCCATTCAGGGCATGCCTTTAACACTGATGACTTAAATTTAATTTGTATTTTCTCTCAAACAATTGAATAATGGGCTCCTAAGTGTGCACTAGCATGCAATGCGTCTTTGGTACAAAATGAAAGGACATCGAAAGGTAATTAATCAGTCTAAAGACACAAACAGAGCTCTCTTATGAAGGATAAAAAAGGAAAGTTAATGAGTAACAGACAACAGTGAATAAAGTCATAAATGCAAAGGACTTCAACTTAAAAGATGCATCTTGTTCAGGTTCTAAAGGGAACGAAACTCAAGCTCACTTTAGGACAAAATGTTCAGTTAGAAATGTTTGCAAGTGACTATCAGGTCATCAAGTTTTTTTTTAACCTAGTTTAACCAATTCTCAAGAATATTTACCTCACTCATTGGCATGATCCGTGTAATGACACATCTGCAATAAAAGTATGACCAAGTTCTGGTAAACATATTCATCACTAACTATAAAACTGCAGAGGATCACCAGTGCAAAACATGCAAAAGATGGATTAAAATCCAGTATCTGCAAGGGAGTTACATACTAAATGAATATTCAGCAAAAACCGAAAAGAAAAACAGATCTGAGGTTTTTTCCCCCAAACCAATGCTCAATTATAAGCCTGAAGCCAGAAGACAGAACAAAAAAGGAAGCAAAACCTAGATTATGATGCTGCAAAAGGGCTTCATGTTACATAACAAACCATCCAAAGCAGAAGCAACAGCCAAACCCCAACACCTAAAGATCTCCATCTTCTCAGGAGCTCCTTTAAATGACTGTAATTTGAATTGAGAAATAGATCAACTATAATGTTACAGTTTATTCATGCTTATCCGGACATGCATAATTGCAGGGTGTATCTTAATGGCTGATCTTTCTGCATAGACTAGCTGTTGCATGGAATGTATCATCCAAATCACTTTGGAGATCATATGGTCCTAACTTCTATTTATTTGGTAACTATGGCGTCATTGCCAAGATGATTCAGTCAACAGATTCATTAGAAACCACTTGCATGCGATCTGCAGCTTTTAAGTGTTTGATGATGAATCAATCATTGGGATCAATTGGAAATTAGTCTTTAATCATTTTATATTCTCACGTTAAAGACAGCAAGAGTGACGTCACAGAGAGAAGGCGGTGCAAAATAATCAAGCGTCACAAAACTGCAAGTAATGACAGCAAAACATCATGCTAGTGCACAGACCATCGCAGTGTATAACGACTAACTAATAACTAGTATTGTGTGAGAACCATTGAGAATATGTCAGATATTTAATTCATTGTCCATTTAGCCTGAATGGATTGTGAAATTCCCGCGTGAATATCTCATGATTGAGCTTGAATCACTGTAACACGTCACATATGCCATCATAAACACGTCATATTTATGCATTTATTTAATTCAAAATATATAAATTAAAAATAATACCACTATAGAACAACGGAAGTCCTAGCATTATTATAATTATTATTTTTAAATTTTAATATACATACTTAGGGATGTGTAATTGCATACCTTGTCAAAGTTTAACGTTACCTTAAATACAGTTTTCATATTGTTCCGCTCTATTATTTATATATTGAGCGCATATTGTCGGTGGAAGGTAAAAGGCTGCTCTATTCAACAGACTATATTCATACACATAGATCACCACGGGGGGGAATACAGATTTAACATAAACACCGACTTACTTGTTTCTGATGGTGTCAACTGATTTATCCCCAGTTGTGTGTCTAAATGGTTGAATTCCATGTTTTTCGTTCAATCATGTGGATTTTCCTCTTTAAAATGTATTCATTCCTTCCGTGAGACTGGTAGAAACTTTCTTCAATCGCTCCGGATTTCCACAGGCACACGAAACCGATCCCTGTTTCTGCTCACCGCACACAAAAATCCCCAAAACAATTGAAAGGTCTTGGGAAAATATTATGGATACGATGGACGCATGTAGAGTTAAAGTCCGGTCATAAAACTGTAGATTTTGTCACGGCCTCATGGAGCGGTGAGATTCAATAAACTTTCTGACACACAGCCGACGCCTGTGCGCTCCCTCTGCCGCTCTGAAGGTGATGGCATGCGGCTCATTGTGAGCTAAAGACCGTCCCAACTCGGCCTCCAGTGTGGAATGTACCACATTTCACGTAGGGGTGGATGTAGAATTAAAGTAATCCCTAATTATCCGCAAAGGTTTGTTAATACGATTTAGAAATCACAAATCTAATCAGAAAAGGACAGAAATAAATAATTTTTTTATTTCTTACTTTTACAAGCTCTCATCTTTTAAATACTGTTAACTATTTTACCTGTCCAACCTGTTTTACAACAGACGGTTTCGTCTGCCTGCGTCTCCAAAATGTTCAAACTGCCTAGTTTTGTGACTCTATGGACTAATTTCATTACAGAAAGATGCCGTAATGACTATTCAGAGAGCTGTTTTCTCTCTATGAGCCCATATCACATGCTTTACAGTGTCTGAGACTACACCCTAACCCCCCTATTTTCTTTAAATACAAATTACACATAAAAATGTGTGTAGAAAGTAGAATTTTCATGTCATACTTTTTCTTTAAACACCCATGAAATTTTGTAGATTTTTGTCCATGTGTGTTAGCTTTGTTGTCACGTATGCTAGAGAAAGTTTGAGGGGAAAAAAATCACTTTTCCCACATATATTTAGAGTCTTTCTCTTCCAGGCAACAGCCCAAAAATATTGATGACTCATACTGCACTCACTTATTTTTTCCAGTCATGCTCTCTAGAAGGAGAATGTCCCTCCCCCTAATCCCACCTACACTGATCTACAATAGTAGCAAATCATGATTTACAGCTTCAAAGTCCCATCCAAACTTTCTGTTTCAAAAGGAAATATGGCAAAACAGGGAAGAAACTGGGATCCCCTTAACGCCTATGGTGGTTACTGCCGTGCTTATGCCCAAATAATTCAATTCAATTCAATTCACATTTATTTGTATAGCGCTNCAGTGGAAACTAATTCCATGTTTTCTTATAATATTGCCGAGTGGCAGCATGTATATTGAAAACAGCAGAGGGCCTAACACTGATCCTTGCGGCACTCCATAGTTTACTATTGTTATCTTAGATTTTTCCCCGTTTATATAAACAAAATTGTGAAAAATATAGTCTCAAATAAGACTCAAAGATGATAAAATGACCAGCAGTTATAAGTTATATTATTATTGGTGCTTTTGTTGTTATCATGTATAGCTAACATAAAGCGAAATAGCAAATTTCACAACTTCAATGTCATTTTTTAAATAAAATGTCACAATTATATTGCATTAGAAGAAATCAGTTTCTCCTTTCAATCAATGCGTCTTCTGTTCAGTTCAACATAACCTAATATATCCCGAGGGACAAAACCACGATAATAGGGGGGAAAAAAAGAAAAAAGATGTTTTGCTAAATCTTATGAATTACGAAGCTGCTTGCCACCTGTAGAGCCCAGCTGGCATCTGCTCAAGAGAGGATAAGAGTGGACGCTATTGAGGAAAGAGGGGGTTGGTGTAGGAGTGAGATTGGGGGGTGCAAACGGCACGCTTGAGAGGGGACATCCCGTCCCCCGAAAAGACCAGTGGGACTCCTTTGTGCAGCTGTTGGCCTGTTAACACAAACCCCCAAGAGCCACCTGTCACTGCAACTGGACAGAGTGATTGGGGGGGTTTAGAATCTATCTATCTATCTTTGATGTCATTTTACCTGTGGGATTTGAATTGGAATTTAAACAACATTCTCAATTCATTGTTGAATAGCGAACAACATATGGAAACCATATATAATAATTTCTATATATATGATACTATTGCCAATAATTACAGTATGAACAGGCCTCTTTCTGAAGTTATCTCTTTCTGCAAAGCTTTAAAATGAGCTAAAATTAAAAGGTACTAAAATTAGCTACAAATCTGCTAATGCATTCACAAATCCCTCTATTCATTGACCTCATGTTCTTCACTTGCACTGTTTAAGCATGACGCTAATGGAAAGACTCACTCAGAAACTTCTATATGAGTTGAGAATAAATGAGGCATGACAAAGCAGAAAATAGTGCAGCTTTGTTTTATTGAGGACAATTTTGTAATTACACTGAATATGTCATTGTAAACAGCATTTCATTATGGAAAATAAGAACAAAACAACCATATGCCATTCACAAAAAAGGCACTGTGAACTAAAGATGTGAACTCACACACACAGTGAATATTTATGTTTCTGTGGGCGTACACAAACTTAAACACATGGGTAATATTTTCTGATGGCTTTGTTGAATTTGATAGCTGAATAGAGGCAGGACTGTGAGGGACATCCAACCATGGAGTAAACAGGGCACAATAGATCTCTAATATGATCAAATTAAAATTAGAAAGGGAAATTCAACTGAGTTCTGAGTCAGAAACAAGTCTGGTTTAACTATTTTCATTGTCAAGAGAAGAAAGTGTGAGTGTTTTGTGAGACAATACAGTTCGATTGCTATTTGACATCTAGCAGTTTGTTCCATTGCTACCATTCTAGACACTGGGCTTTAAACACAGTAGTTTTATATTCTTGGTGAGGCTCAGGTTCAACAGTGTCAGTCTCAAGAAGCTTGTCTATTGTCCTAAAGAACCCAAGGGTCAGCATCTCTGCATGGAGCAGGGTCATCAGTGGCCCCTTAATGAAATCACAATAACAGGAATGCCCAGAATGCACCCAGATAGACCTTCAGTCTTTCATAAGTCTGTTTTATAAGGAACGTGGTATCTGCCAACTTTAGAATAATGTTAGAGAGAAAATGACGTATCGAGTCTGGGCAATGTCATCTGTTCATTGTTTGAAACATTTCTGCCAAAGTCTGTCCTGCCTTGTAGAGTTCAGATGGGAAGCAACAGGATGGGGTTGACAGATCATAAATAAAACAATGTGGTATCAAATAAATCAGGATACTTATTATGCTTATTAGAGATCATAATGCGTAGCAGAATGAAAACCCAATCAGTTAGCATATTTGTCTGAAATAATTTTGTCCAGTCAATCACAGTTCTGGTTTAATGTTGCATGACATTAGATATTGTAAGTGAG
This sequence comes from Anabarilius grahami, assembly GCA_003731715.1. NCBI lineage: Eukaryota > Metazoa > Chordata > Actinopteri > Cypriniformes > Xenocyprididae > Anabarilius > Anabarilius grahami. Next base: position 6,547,310 of record RJVU01062584.1, on the reverse strand, counting down.
GCAATGTAAACCAATATTAAACAACACACAATGTGAATGTGCTGTGCAAATATAAATAAGGTTGGGAAATGTTTTTTGTAAAATGTGGGCAAAGACAACCACAAAGTTGTTCCTAATAACCTGATTTAAACCTAACAGAGTTACGATTACCTTAAAGGTAAATATTTATAAAGGTGTCTCACAAAATGTCTATAACCTGCTGGGTGAAATACTATGATGAGCCAACATAAATATAATTTTTGCATGGTGAAACATATAGGTCACCATGATTTTGCCAAGTAAGACATGTTCCTGGATCAACATATTTTGTTGATCCTGGAACAACTTTCCTATCCGATCCGAAAATTTAGTCCTAACCTTTTCCCAACCCCTAAACCTAACCCTACCCATAACTTATCCCTAAAATCAGAGGGAAATGATAGTTGAATAACACTGTTATGGAAGCACCTAACCCTGGTTGTAAGCCTAAACTTGACATAAATGGTAAACTTGTCCCTCAAATCTGATTGGATGATTGGAATGTTGTTCCAGGATCAACAAAGATGTTGATCCAGGAACATGTTGTACTTGGTGAAATCACATTCACCGAACAGATACTGAGTTATCATTTGCTTTTAGTCAAAATTACATTTAGAAATTCAAGTGAACCAAGAAAGTCTAAACAAATTCTATTTGAAGGCAAATTTTTAAGGCCTATATGAACTGCACTACATAAAAGCTTTTGTCATTCATCTGAATATTGTATTGCAGGTCAGTTTAAATTGTTTCCTTGAGTCCCATTGCATTATTATTCAATGAGTTTTATGTACCTTTCAAACATCTTCATTATTCATCATAACATATAAACTAGTTAAGTGTAATTCTTCAATCTAAATTCATAGATTATTGTTGAAACTAAATTAGGAAATGTTTAAATTTATTTACCTTAATATATTGGATGATGCATTTTCATCCTGTTCATGCTAAACTGTGCATGTTACAATTTAGCAGTAAATACTCTTAAGTAGGGCATTTTCTCTCATCTTACCCTATAGGTAACAGAGCCATGCACACAAACACGAACACGCAAAAGATGTTCATCCCCCACGCCTCACCTCCAGACCCCTATCCAAAGCCATGAATTGAACCTTGCACTGTAGAAACCACAGCCCCCTTTTTTGCCCTTCAACACCTTCATGTAGCCCCCACCCCGTTCTCCACCATCCAAAGATCCGCCCATAGACCGTTTCATTACCATGACAAACATTGTACTTACCGGTAAGATAAAGAGAGAATGAAAACGGGACAGAGTGGGTGAATGACCCACTGTGACCCTACTGGATGAGTTTAAAAGCTTAAATTCCTCTTTAAAATGTCCTTCGCTATTGAAATATAGCCTATTGATACAGTTTGAATGAAAACGTTTTTAAAAAAAGAATTTAATTGTAGCTATTATACCGTTGTCCACGCACTGCAGATGCGGTAGATACAGCTGTGGTTTAATGCTAAACCTGTACCATACTTACAGTAGCCTACTTACTGAGTTGCAAGCATATTCAAAACTTCTCTGGATCTGATGATGGATGTGTACTCTTAAAAAAGGTTCCAAAAAGAAGATTTTTGCAGTGATGCCACAGAAGAACCGTTTTGGGTTTCTTAAAGAACCTTTCAGAAAACAGAACCATTTTTTTTCTTAATGCGAAGAACATTTTAATAATCTAAAGTATATTTTGTGCAATAGAAAGTTGCATGGATGTTAAAGGTTCTTCATGGAAACAGAAGCCAAAATAAAGAAACTTTATTTTTTTAAGAGTGTAGCCTATAGTGGTTAGCCAGTACAGCATTGATGATAAGAGCTTTATTTGAAATGGTGGAAAATTTCATTGACAAAAAGGAATGATGCAGACGATGAACAGAGTGAAGTTTGTCCAAAAGCCCAACCCCACAGAATTCCATATTCCATATGTAATGGATTACATGCACAAAGCCTTCACAAAGAGAGTGATTAAGAGGTCTTGATAGTAAAAGGAGGACAGAATGAGCTCAATAACATACATAGCAAAGAATAGGACAGGAAGAAAGAGGAAATATGTGGTCATGAAAAGCGAAACATATTTAGTTAACCTCACAATCTCTGGCCAAAGCACAGTGACATCTGCGCCACCTGCTGCAAACCTCCACTAGCCGTCTAGAGCCCTGGACTACAACCAAATTTCAAGGACAATCTATGTTCTGCGAGCCATTACTCGTGCCAAGACATTAAAAAGCAATTGATGTCTAATCAGTAAAAAGCAGCATTGACAATAGCATTGTTTACTGCAATGGGATTTAAAGGGTTAGTTTAAATGAAAATAATGTAATTTATTACTCACCCTCATGTCGTTCTACACCAGTAAGACCTTTGTTCATCTTCGAACACAAATAAAGATATTGTTGATGAAATCCAATGGCTCAGTGAGGCCTCTATTGAGAGCAAAGCTATTGTAACTTTCAAGGTCCATAAAGGTACTAAAAACATATTTGAAACAGTCCATGTGAGTTCAGTGGTTCTATCTTAATATTACAAAGCAACAAGAATACTTTTTGTGCGCCAAAAAAACAAAATAACGACTTTTCAACAAAATCTATATGGGCCGATTTCAAAACACAGAGCTTTATGAATCTTTTGTTTCAAATCAGTGATTCGGATCTCCTATCAAACGGCTAAACTGCTGAAATCACGTGACTTTGGCGCTCCGATTCACTGATTCGATTTGTAAAGCTCTGAAGCAGTGTTTTGAACTCAGCCCATATAGATATTGTTGAAAAGCCTTTATTTTGTTTTTCTGGTGCACAAAAAGTATTCTTGCCACTGAACTCACATGAACTGTTTCAAATATGTTTTTTAGTACCTTTATGGACCTTGAGAGTTTGAATGTCTTTGCTCTCAATAGATGCCTCACTGAGCCATCGGATTTCAATCAACAATATCTTAATTTGTGTTCCGAAGATGAACGAAGGTTTTATGGGTGTGGAACGACATGAGGGTGAGTAATAAATGGCATTATTTTCATTTTAGGTGAACTAACCCTTTAAATAACATCAATAGTCTAGTAACAACAAAAGTTTAATAATCATTTCAAAATACGGACTTCTTTCAGGCCCACATATGCCAACAACTTCACAATCATTTGTCATGCCCAGAATAAACTACACAACATTTGTACCAATGTTTTGCCTTGATTTGCAGTCTGGATGTCATGCTGCGCTGTGTAGTGCAATCCACAAAAGAGCAAAATGAAAGATAGCAACTACACATTAAATATCAACGATAACTCAGAAAATGGCAAACAAGGAAATGAGAGAAACTGAGGGCTTATATACACAGGAAAAGTAATCAACGAAACAAAGAACAGGTGCGAAACTCAATCAGAAATCATACACTCTAAAAAATGCTGGGTTAAAAACAACCCAAGTTGGGTTGAAAATGGACAAACCCAGCGATTGGGTTGTTTTAACCCAGCGGCTGGGTTAAATGTTTGCCCAACCTGCTGGGTAGTTTTATTTAACCCAAATATTGTTTAAAAATTACTGTATTTCTTGCTTAAAATGAACCCAAAATTTATTAATATGTTTAATAAACAAACATTTATTAATATTTTTTTTGAATAATATTTAAACAATAAACATTTATTAAATTGCTTATTAATAAATGCTCATCTTTTTGATTATTATTGTTGCCTCTAGTAATTATGAGTCTGATTTTTAATTTCCAACCTATTTTGGGTTCATTTTAAGCCAGACATATAGTAATTTGAAACAATTGTTGGGTTAAATAAAACTACCCAGCAGGTTGGGCAAACATTTAACCCAACTGCTGGGTCAAAACAACCCAATCGCTGGGTTTGTCCATTTTCAACCCAACTTGGGTTGTTTTTAACCCAGCATTTTTTAGAGTGTAGCAACAAATATTTGAACAAGAACTCAAATAGTGACAGGGAACACAGGATAGCTAAACGGGGGTACGTTTCCCAAAGTCAACTATGGTCGCAAGTTCCATTGTTACCAATAGAGTTCAATGGAACTTGCGACCATAGTTGGCTAATGATGCTTTTGGGAAATGCACCCCAGAACAGAACACGACCATTACATTGGAGTCAACTGCTAGTTGCTGAAAATCAAAGTCAGTCTGCAGATTTTGGGCAGTCGAAGTTGACAGATTTAACAGAAAATCGGGTAGTGCATGATGGACACAGATTTTTTTTTAGCTTCAGACTATGAGGCCATTTACACAACAGTTTTCAACTAAAAATGGAAAAACTTTTTTATAAGTTTTGGCTATTTTACACAACATTTACATGACAACAGTGTTTTGGCGGCCTGAAATTGCAAGCTTTTGAAATCGAGTTTCAAATTTTTTACTACCGTGTTATCTCCATGTAAACAACAAAAAGGCAGATTTGTGAAAACGGAGACATCATGCACATGCGTATTATTTTATCAAGTTTATAGGCACATGATGTTTCTTTACAAAGTGACATTGCCAACTACTGGCCTGGCATGCATAACACAGTGTTTTGTGTGGATCCTTGCGAACAGGCATTTCTTTTGACAACGTTGAAGTCTTTATGCGAAAAAAGCAAAGGAAACACTTTTCTGTTTTTAGAAAATCACTGTCGTGTAACAAAAGTACCATATGATTCCATCCAGTCAGAGGATATCAAACAATTTTAGGTCACATATTGTTTTCATTTGCATGCGTCTAGCAATGAGTTTGCTGTGTTCGGAACGAAGGTGTGGTACTGTCATTTAGTGCCCAGTTGTAATCTGGAAGTATTAGACAAAAAGTGCACACATCCAGCAGGCTCCATAAATATAATTTTTTATTTATTGCATATTTTGGTGAGAATGTTGGAACCATTTACAAAGTTGACAAGTGTATGATGCCTTGAGTTTTAAAATCTGTTCATACTTAAGTTGTGTTGTGTATTCCAGCCTTTTACTGAAAACAATGCAAGGTATGGCTCACTAAAGCTACAAGCTGCTGAATAACTACTGACGCTGAGCCCAGTGATTAGCTCATATCCTCTATGATGAAGTGTGTGATTAAGCCCTTCATGTTCTTGCTTGAACATAACAAAAAAAGTGGATCACAGTCACATAAGATTCAGGGAAAAAGAGATACTTTCCCTGTGGTGAACACTAATGTGATCCTCAACATGGAGGCAGGGGTCAGAAGATGATGTAATGGCTGTTACCAAGGCAACATCAACAGAAACATAAGGAAGCACGGCTGGAATTGTTAGATCAGCTTCAGTGCATGGCATCACTTCTTCCAAAACCACCCACCTTCCAAACACATACGCTAGACACTCACACTTTGTATTGCCAGGAAGGGTTGAGGCACATCTCTGAGGAATGTGAATAATGACAGTGAAATTTCTCACTGGGAAATGATGTTACTGCTGCTTGTGGACGAGGATGTTTTGGGCTGTACTCTCATAAAGTGAAACTGACTTTACACATTCGTCCAGATGCATTATGTGGATGCAAGCAAACTTGTTGTGTTTTGAAAGAGGCTAGATTGTCTAAAATGCACCAAGAACAAAGTGAATTGCTAATACGCTGACTCAGATGTTTAGCTCAGAAGTGTCACTTTCACTGTGTGCTTGGGTTTGCATACTGTATTTTCTTCTATGACAAGATCATTGCTTTAACATTTTTCCTCTCGCTTAAAAAAATATAATAGATGACATGAAAAATACATTTGGAAAGTGAATGTCTTGCGATGTGACATGCTATACTTTTAAACATTCATTAATTTCTTTTCACATAGCTTTTATCATCTCATATGAATTGAAGGATTACTTGGATTAGTTTTATTATGTATTTGTTGAACAAGAAAGAAATCTGGATCATTTAGTTTCCTTTCACTTGTGCATTACAAATAAAAAGTTTTACTTCTAAGACAAAATTACTAAATTGTAGTTTTAGTTTTAATTGTAGTTTCAGTTTTTTCTTGTTTTGCTGTCAGTATTGTTTTCTTTTGTAAGTGTAGCTAATATATAGTATTTAGTATAAGAATGCACAATTCATAAATACAAAGCATTTTTGTACTCATATTCATATATACAGTATATACACAACTCAATGCCCTGCACATTCACATACGATTGTCAGATGATGTTAGCATAAATATTTCATACATTATAGAGATTTTAAAGGTGCCATCGAATGGAAAATTGAATTTACCTTGGCATAGTTGAATAACAAGAGCTCAGTACATGGAAATGACATACAGTGAGTCTCAAACTCCACTGTTTCCTCCTTCTTATATAAATCTCATTTGTTTAAAAGACCTCCGAAGAACAGGCAAATCTCAAAATAACACAGACTGTTACGTAACAGTCGGAATCATTAATAGGTACGCCCCCAATATTTGCATATGCCAGCTCATGTTCAAGGCATTAGACAAGGGCAGCCAGTATTAACGTCTGGAGCTGCACAGCTGAATCATCAGACGTTATGCAGGTAAGCAAGCAAGGACAACAGCGAAAAATGGCAGATGGAGCAATAATAACTGACATGATCCATGATATTTTAGTGATATTTGTAAATTGTCTCTAAATGTTTCATTAGCATGTTGCTAATGTACTGTTAAATGTGGTTAAAGTTACCATTGTTTATTACTGTATTCACGGAGACAAGAGCCGTCGCTGTTTTCATTTTTAAACACTTGCAGTCTGTATAATTCATAAACACAACTTCATCTTTCATCTTCATCTTTATAAATCTCTCCAACAGTGTGTAACGTTAGCTTTAGCCACGGAGCACCATCAAACTCATTCAGAATCAAATGTAAACATCCAAATAAATACTATCTATCACCATTTTAACAAAAATAAGCAGCACAACCGTTTTCCCCATTTATAATAAGAAGAAATGTTTCTTGAGCACCAAATCACCATATTAGAATGATTTCTGAAAGATGTGACATTGAAGACTAGAGTAATGATGCTGAAAATTCAGCTTTGCCATCACAGGAATAAATTACAATTTAAAATATATTAAATTAGAAAAATATTTTAAATCGTAATAATATTTCACAATATTTCTGTTTTGACTATATTTTTGTCATAAAAATGCAGCCTGGATGAGCACCAGAATATTAAAAGATTTTACGACCCCTAACGGTAGTGTATATTTTCCATAAAATTATTTACTTTCATCTTAGTATCAGGCACAGACATAAAGTAATAGTGCAAAAAAGGCACAGACTCTATACACTGCAAACTCACTGAGCTCATAGTATCTAAAAACTGGACAAGAGAGAGTCACTCATGTCTGTTAGAAAATGGTATCTTCACTGTCCTCTTTGACTGTACTGAGATGAGACTTCCTCTGCTTGGAGATGGCAGCCCACAAGCGACACAGCATCCCGCCTCTGAGAAACAAATAGATAAACACAGATTTACTTCACATTATACACTACTGTTCAAAAGTTTGGATCAATTTTTTTTTTTAAGAAATTAATTTAATTTATAATTTGAACATTATTATTAATTCAGTAAGGACATATTAACTTTATCAAAAGTGACAGTAAAGACATTTATTATGTTGCAAAAAATACTATTTCAAATAAATGCTGTTCTTTTGAACTTTCTATTCAAAGAATCCTGAAAAAAAAAGTGCATCATGGCTTCCATAAAAATATTACAGCACAACAGTTCAACATTGATATTAAATGTTTCTTGAGCACCAAATCAGCACATTAGAATGATTTCTGAAGGATCATGTGACACTGAAGACTGGAGTAATGATGCTGAAAATTCAGCTTTTCCGTCACATTTTAAAACATACTGTATATTAAAGGTTCATGAAACCCTAAACCAAATTAAGTGTGTTGAACATCATAGAGGTCATCCGTTAGTTTTGACTGTAGGAGAAAATTTAATTTTGTGAATTTTAAACCTTTTTGCGTTATTTTCAACTTCCGGGTTTAAATTCGTCTTTGTGTCACTGTCACAGGATGTGACGTTTTCTTGTATTATAGTAGATTATTATAGTAGTAGTATAGATTAGTATAGTAGTATTATAGAATTGACTCATCGGTGTCTCATAATTATTCATGAGACTGTGTGTTCATATCCTATGAGAAGACGCCTTGCTTAATTATTTGTGACAGCACGCATTGATTTCCTATGACAGGTGATACAATCAGTGAGATTGCATACAATAAGTGAGAGATGCATTAATGGATCAAAAATGAGTGTTTGTTTTTGCTTTGTAAGAGTTTTGCGTCGTATAAGTTCTCTTCAATAGATCCTGAGTCTTCGACAAAAATGCGATTCATCCGCACTGCCTTTTTTACGACCCTTTTCATGACCCTTTAAAACAGTTATTTTATATTGTAATAATATTTCACAATATTAATGTTTTTTCCGTATTTTTGATTAAATAAAAGCAGCCTTGGTGTGCATAAAAGACATCTATCAAAAACATTTTAAAAAGTTTGGGGTAAAACGGTAGTGTATATATAACTTCTTTCATCAAATGTTGAATTTTAACTATATTTATAATGTCTCTCCTACATCTTGTCATATTTTTCCTGTTCGGAACTTATGTCTAAAGTACTTACTTGATGCCACAGTACTGCAGATCATCTCTGCAGGCGAGATGGAGGAGACTGTCCAGGGTGAACTCATGAAAAACAAGCTTAAAGAAATCAAAGAACAAGCAATCGTTATTAACTTTAACATATTTAAGTTAAGCTAAATTTCACTATTAGAAATTGATAAATATGAATTAGCAATCAAAGCTTGTGGTCAAAAGTAATATATTTTTCCATATTTCCACTCACTATTTCTATGGTTTTCTCATCCACTGGAACACCTCTTAACCAGCGCACCATAGCAGAATTGTGAGCATTATGGGATGAAGGTTTATTATCTGCTGGAAAGAATAAACATAACACATATTTGATACATAAACTGATACTTAAATGCATTAATTTGCACCCATGTAAAGTGATGTTACATTACATTACATTGAGTAAATATTACTGCAAAGCCGGTTATTACAAAAGTCTGGAAGTTTGGAAAACACTTCCAGAACAGGGATTATTTCTATAGAAAAAGTCGTGAAAACGCAAGCCCCAAGGGTAAGGCATAATCTTGGGTTGGTTGAAATTGGGTAACAGTTTTAAATGATTACAAGGTGTGTTCTAGGGTGAGTAACAAAAAAATCCTCCCAAAAATAAAGACAAGTAGTGGCATGTTGAGTAGATGTGAATAAATGTGACATATTGCTCTATGGCCACACCTTTTGACTGCCTCCGGCGAGAACTTTCTCTCATATGGAGGAAGCAGTTCAAAAACAATTATTCAGTGGTAAATTCTGTGTTCACTTCAGAATAGGAGAAAAAATGTGAGCAACCTGTTGCTGCAGGCGCAGATCTGACCTCCAGGGCATTGATGTGTCTTTGTTTGGTATGAATGGAGTTCTTCAGAAGCTCCTGGAATTCGTTCTCCTTTTCATTCAGCTGAATCAGCAACCTGGAACACAGCGTGAACAATTCCCAACAGCAACAAATCAGTGTGGTTCATTGCATTACTGTTTGCATTCACTGCCCTCTTGTGGCTAATTTGAAAAAAAAATAAAAAATAAATAAAGGTCACTTTGTTGTGACATCACCACCATCACAGCTCTGATAATTGCTGTACTTTGCTGTATGCTGGCCTGTAATTGTGATTGCATCATTTTATTTTACATATATATATNTTTCTTTTCGACTGAAGAAAGAAAGACATAAACATCTTGGATGACATGGGGGTGAGTAAATTATCAGACAATTTTCATTCAGAAGTGAACTAATCTTTGTGTAAATCACCTTTTTTCAGGATTCTTTGATGAATAGAAAGTTCAAAAGATCAGTATTTATTTGAAATAGAAATCTTTTGTAATAAATGTCTTGACTGTTACTTTTGATCAATTTAATGCATCCTTGTTTATTTTATTTCAAATAACGAAATTTGTGTTTTATGGTATTATTTTACTAAGGTAAGGTTTTGGATACCTCATAGACTCGAGGCGAAGTTCTGATAGCTTCTTTGCGAGTGAAGAGTGACTGGAGATGAGGTCACTGTGGAGATTATTGCATTTGGCCTGACCCTCTTCAGTATTCTGAGTGATACCCGATTCCTCTTTGTCCTTTGCGAGGGGATTGACAGCTGGATCAGGATCAGCCTCTGTGTGTTGCTCGGTTTCAGGAGAACTCTCCTCATTTTCAAACGATGACTGTAGCTGAAGCTTGAGCTCTGAAAAGGGATTTTGATGAATTGCAATGAAGGTATGCCAGTAACAGATGATTTAGTGATGCAATAGAAGCATTTGGGGCCACTGTTGTATTTGAAATGGTGTCTTTTATGTACCTGGCAGCAGAACCGTGATAGTGTCTTGTACAGCCTGCCTAAGCAAGTTGTCCAAAGCAAACACCCAATGAGGTTTGATCTGCTGTTTCTTCAGAACCTTCTTGACCTACAAACATAAAAGTCACATATTATGAAGAATAAGATTTTCCAGAAATAATAAAACTATGA
>RJVU01062584.1:6490674-6529100 GCA_003731715.1 Anabarilius grahami | reverse complement strand
TATATATATATATATATAATTAATTTTTTTATATCTTCAATATTTAATAGATTAAATTATTAATTATTAATATATTTCATTATTATTATCATCATCATATAGTAATTTTATATGCCAAATGTAGGCATGTTTTAGGTGTTATGAAAGTTATATTGTTAAGTAACATACATCAAGTTCAAACTTGATGCATATTTTAAAGTATGCATTTTACCCAAATATATCAACACAATGGAAAAACATGTTCATACGTGCTGTCCTTCTCTGGGATCTCTTTGATTGCGATGCGCACATGATTGCTGAGGTCCCGTCCAGCGTACACCACTCCATAGGTTCCTTTCCCCAGCACCACCTTGTCTCCATTCTCATTGCTCTCATAAATGTACTGAAAGAGAAATAGTACCATCCTATGGACCAATTTCACCCAATGGGTAAAGACCAGTGATGTATACATGTATATTTACATGCCATGCTGTGGCAATATTAATCAGTTTTTATTCAAATACTCAAAAACCGGTCAACTAATCTGCGTGAAAAATATATAGATTTCTCTTTAAAAGTTTGGGGTTAGTACAAGAAATGAATACTTTTATTTGGCAAGGATGCATTAATCTGATCAGTGACAGTAAATACATTTTTAATATTATAAAAGATTTCTATTTTGAAAAAATGCTGTTCTTCTAAACTTTCTATTCATCAGAATCTTAAAAAAAAAAAGTATCAGTTTCCACAAAAAATATTAAGCAGCACAACTGTTTTCAACACTGATAATAAGAAATGTTCCTTGAGCACCTAATCGGCATATTAGCGTGATTTCTGAAGGATCATGTGACACTGAAGACTGAAGTAATGATGCTGAAAATTCAGTTAAAATATATAAAAAATATTGTTAATATAAAATATATTGTTAAAATATACTAAAAAAGAAAGCATTTTAAATTGTAATAATATTTCACAATATTACGGTTTTTACTGTGATTAAACAAATGCAGCCTTGTTGAGACTTCTTTCAAAAACATAAAAAAATTTAATTTAAAAAAATCATACCAGCCCCAAGCTTTTGAACAGTAATGGCAAAATGAATCTTTTGAATCTTTTTGATATGAGCTGTTCTGTGAAGTTTTGACATTTAAAAGAACACTGTATGCCCAATGCTTGTTTAAAAAAAGCAAAACTTTTTTAAGAAGAAGCATTACATTTTACACCTAACTGCTACATTCAACAAGCACTAAACTGGCAGCAAGGACACATGACAGCAGGAAATACATTTAAATGTGGAGTCTCGTCAATACTAAAGATAGTTAAAGAGGAAGCAAACAGGCTGACAACACAGTTGCATTATGGTACTGCCCATCATATAGTGGTACGATATTCACAGTATGCAACGGGAAGCTGCATTTGGAATGGTACGCAATGAAGAGAACTATTTGGCAACAAATGTCAACTCAACTCTTTCATGATGATTATACTTTCATTAAAAAAAAACTAAAAAAACATTACAGCCAAGACAAGACATCCTGACTACCCAACATCCTGACTGTCCAAGTCCAAGCCAAAAGAAAATAAACTAATTTGTTCATCAAAACATCTCAAGTCTATTTCACACAAAAAATATAAACCAGTTTTACCTGACAACATTAGTTTGCATCAATGAATGTCATTTTTAAGGGTTGTGCATTAAGGATAAGGTAGAAATAGCTGCTTAATCAACCACGTGCACATTTTCACTCATGCTGAACAGGATTACTAGTTCCTGAACAAACAATGAGAGGTTGTATGACATTCGTGGTGATTTCTCTCACCTCTAAAACTCCTTCCCCTCCCCTGACTGGACTGGAATCTTCCACGGGACTTTCTGTTTGATGCAATAGAGAGTTCACCAAATCACAGAACCTGACAAGCAACACACAAAGTATAGGGGTTGAGAATGTGTTCAATGGAAAAAAATCTCTTTCATTGTGACTCACTGCCTTATGATTTCTTTATGATGTTCAAACATGCACTTACATTTGATCATCTGGCCATTACATAATCGCTTGAGTTTTTTCATTGGAAGAATGAGAATAACTTCGTAAGATTGTTGTGGTTTCTAATCTTTGTTAAAATTCTCAAATGTGACTTCCTGAACCTGATACAACAGAAGGGTAATTAAATATGGCATGTATTTTAAAGGCTCAGTGAATAGTGCCTGGAGCACCTATGAATTTAACAGTATTAAAATATCAAATTATTCTTGAAAGTAATTCACATAGCCTAATCTTTAAGGAGTTAATTCTCTGCCGAAAACACTCATGACATTGGAGCTCTTCCCTCATGTTGTCATTGGCAGCATGTATAAGCAATGTGTCGGTTGGCGGAGCTCACCCTTTACAATGAAGATCACTGGGAAAGTACAACTGGAAGTCATCTGAATTGTACAGGACATACAGGAAGCAGCTCCGTTCGTCGAACTTGGAGATGCTGCACGAGTGGAATGACAGAGGATTCTCAATCTAAATGAACAGGAGTATTCTCAATCCAATCCAACATGCCAGAAAAATAAAACATCAAAGATAATGGGTCAACTATTTTTACACTATTTGAAATTGATCCAAACAGAACAGTTCAGTTTGTACTCCATGAGCTCCCTTGGGAATTTATAGTTCTTAGGTTTTTAGAATGGCTGTTTTTAAAACGGCTGTTTTTAAAACTAAAGTTTGTGGTGCACAGTTATTTTGTTCTATTACATAAATGCAACACATTTAATACCTAAAATGTTAATTTTGAAACTTGCATGTTGTTACAACAACTTGAATCTGACAGCTACTGTAGTCTTGTAACACACAAGACTTTAGCTCGTTACATTTTACTTTTTATTTATAATAGGCTGCTAACACTAATTATATACTGTGGCGAGCAGGGCGGGCGAGAGCCGTGAGGGAACGGCGCGAGGCCGGTGACGCGAGTGTTAATGATCGTCACCTGTGAGGCGCACCGGCCTCGAGTCCCTCACGGAGGAGCTCCGGAGGCATAAAAGGAGGAGCAACGACAGTTAAGGACGAGAGAGGACCAGGCCTGGACTTTATTTTATGTTTTATTATGTTTGTGTGGCCGGCAGACGTCCGCGAGGGTCTGCCGGCATTACTTTCGTTTTGTATTTGTTTATTTGATATTAAAGTTTTGTTGAACGTTCGCCGGTTCCCGCCTCCTTCTTCCCGTATTTACGAAGTGTGTTACAGTGTACTGTAAAAAGCGCTACATAAATGAAGATGACTTGACAACGGTTTCAAAATTAAATGTTATAGGTTAAGTATCATTTGTGTTGTAAAATAAAATGTGAAAGTCTCTTCAATTAATGTCAGCCACTTATTTTACATATTAAAAATATTTAAATATTTTAAAGGAATAAAAATCCACAGGAAAATTCAACAAGCAATCCAAACCATCAATGATGGCTGAAAAAAATGAAGTCATGACTGAACAGCTCTTTGCAACTCATAAACATTTTAATGACAAATACAACACATTCCTGTTAGAATCTGTGTGGAAATACTAATTCTAACAGGAATACAGATCCCACTAGGAGACTCTGTATCCATAACTAAAATTATTTTTTATATATCGGTCTATCTGACCTTAAATATTAACATCCACCATCATTTGTTTTGCAACCTGAGCTCTAAACAAGATGTCTGCTGCCCTAAGGGCTGGAAATAGGAACAAAAACAGTAAGAAAAAGAACAGAAAGAGACATTGACCTGTAGCTTAAAAAGCTGGAAAGAGGATAACAGGCGTCAACCAGGCGTTTCTCAAAAAGGAAGTTTCTCAAAAAAATCCTATTCAGAGAAAAATCTCTGGCCTGTGGCCAAAACAGAGCAGCCCTAGTGGGACCATAAACTGCTGCAAGCTTGGAAATGGAAAACAGAAAAAAGTGGAAATGACAATATTCTCATAAGCACACAGTACCTTACTCCACGAATAGCAGATGCTGGGAAAGTCCACTCATGGAGACCTTTCTGGGAAAGCCAAATAAAGCACATTACACTCCCACAGACATGTAAAAAAGGTTGAATTTTACAGCATAAAGCAGTGGGTCGTTCACAACATCCTCCATGTTAAATGATGCCTATCTTTCACATAAATTATTTAATAAGATGGAAACTCAACTACGTGACAACACAATGCCATGAAACTACACCCTGCACAATTAGTCCTGAATGCCATGTGTGAAAAGCGCCAAGAGTCAAGGGTGTTTACCTCGAGTGGAGTGACGTGTCTCAGCTGCACCGTACGGCTGTCATCTTCCTCACTTACGCTTATTATACTGGGTTGGAACACTTTAGTGGGCTCCAGAATAAGAACCTAAAAAAGATATTTCAGGTCTGTTAATGTTCTCAACCTTTTTGGCATTTCCTTTAAGTAAAGCAAGCTGTCTTCTGGGCAGTGGGGTAAAGGCCCCAATATACTTTAAACTAAGTCAAAGGATGAAATTTCGAACAAAATTAGGCCAAAACTAAGTTTGTTTCTGGACTTTGAAACAGTTTGCAAAAGCAAACTTTTTCCAGACAAGTTCGCTCCAGCTGGTAAACACCTTCGAACTACTATTGCTCCATGGCAATTAAGTAATAGGTTGGCTCCTCCTTCTTTGATGTGGAAATCTTCTTGGTTTCATTTCTTCTGTTCAATCCATCAAAGTCAGACATCCGCAAGTAAAAACACAAACACACTGGAGGGCCACTTTATAGTGAAAAATAATGTTGTAATTCTAATTAAAAGAGAAACTGACACTGTTTTTCATATTTAATACTGTAAAGCTGCTGCTTTAAAGTAATCTGTTGTATAATTGCTATATAAATAAAGTGGCGTGGCTTGATATGAGGGCAGGATTGTGCTGCTAGTGCAAACATGCAGACTTCAAAAGCAAAAACTTTTAAAGTCCATCTGACATTTTTCTTTTGAATGAGCATTTTTTTATGTTTTAATTTTACTCTATCAGTGACATTTTTTAAACTAAGGCATGTAAATAACTGACTAATAAACGTTTCATTGCCATTAAAGTGAAATTAGTGAACCTAAACATAGGAACCTGATAAAAAAGTTCATTTAAAAGAAAAATGTCCAACAGACTTAGAGGTTTTTGCATCTGAAGTCATCATATCCACACTGCTATGATCAGATACTTTCTTAACTGCTGTTTTCTCACCATTGTTATGTTTATTTTTTAGTTTGAATGCAAAGCACGCAACACATATTTACACATCAATCTGGGCGGCATCAGAATGTTCGCAAACAGTATACTGCTGGTCACATACTTCCAACTCCTTTTTATGTCAAACTGTTTCCCTGTGAATATATCGGGGCCTTTAAGGTTGTACTGTTGAGGAAGGAGAAAAGAAGTGGTCTTACCGGGCAGCGTGCTGTGGAAACTGTAGGCTTGCACGCCTGTACCATCAACTCCATCCAAAAGTCCACAGTTTCCTGTTTAGGATGATTCATGTCTTTGGGTTTGGCAAACTGCTTGTATAGCATATATGTCTCCATAATGGATGCAACATACCTGTTTTGGAAGAGAAATCACCTTGCAGTAAATACAATTTCTTTTTAGGGCTGTCAATGTTAATTTAGTGTGATTTTTTAATTTTTTCTTTAGAAAAAAATGACCCTGTCCAATTCAAACGTGATGTACCACATTCATGGTTTTGCTATTAGTCAGTGTGCCTTAATGCATTTATCAAAGTCATAATAATCTAAACCCTTTGAATTGTATTCATTGGGGGGCTTTTCTCATGCAGTTTATTGATTATTTAATCTGCATATTAGGTAATTTAATTTTTTTTTTTAATTGACAGGCCTAGTCTTATTTGAATGGGGGTTATTACAGTTCTGAAAATAACACTCAAGTTTGTTAAAAAAAAAAAAAAAAAAGTTTAGTTATAACTTCATACAGCATAATCAAATAAACAGAAATGTATAATTCATCGTTTTCTTTGCTCACCACATTGGTGCTTTGAGTCTGTAGAGTCTCTCGGAAGCTTCTATGACTTTCTTGTGCTCATTGGCCAAGATTCCAGCCCCTAAATAAAAACCAACATCCCAGTAGTCCTGCATCTTCTCAAGAGAGCCCTTCCTGCCCAGCAGGCTACTGAGTGTGACACCTGCACAACCGGCACAAAGAACACCACAAACCAAAACTCAGTCTGGGCTATATGAAATGCATGAGACAGGGCTGCAAGTCTAAAGTGTAAAAATAAGGCAACGCCTGTTTAACCACCTTATTTTCTCATAATTCTCTATACACATACTTTGTGTTATCATGCATTCATGTTCAATGCCCGAAGCATTTGTATCATAAAAGTAGGCCACTAAATATCAATTTCTATATACTAGCCAGCGATACAGAAAATACCATCCAATAGCCAACAAAGCACTACATGATATGTAGACCAAACTATGATCCATCTCACAATTTAAAGTGCACACAACCAGAGCAGGGAAGCTAAATAAAGGACAAACACACCGATTTTCCGCAGTTCAATAGAGGTGTCGAATTCATGGCCAGCAGCCATCAGGAGCACAACGTTATTGATTCCGGAGTGCAAAGAGGGTTCAATCTCAAAGGCCTTGCCATACCTGCAGGACAAACATAAAGGCCAAAACACAAGATATCATTACTGTAAAATGAATACTAAGAGAAATTAGCATTAACACAAATACCTGAACATAGCTAACTGGATCACTGTTTTATGATCCATGATTCAGACACTCCTCCTAGTGTCTGAATATCTAAACATGATTTATCGCTTTATAACATTAAGGTTCAACCACTGTAGTCACATGGACTATTTTAACGATGTCTTTATTACCTTTCTGGGCCTTGAATTTGGTTATGACGTCACTTTATATAGGGAGGTCAGAAAGCTCTCGGATTTCATCAAAAATATCTTAATTTGTGTTCCAAAGACGAACAAAGGTCTTACAGGTTTGGAACGACATGAGGGTGAGTAATTAATGACAGAATTTTCCTTTTTGGGTGAATTAACCCTTTAAGTTTGTTTACATATTTTTACTGTAAAGCAAGACAATAATACTGAACAATTTATAGGAAGGGTATGCAGACCAGTGGACTTAAAGTAACTAATTTATATTATTTCAGATCAGATGTTCGCCTACCACAGCACCTTATAGTGAAGTGGATGTTTATAAACGTGCAAAATAGATTTAACGGTCATCAGACTTGTGTTGCTCTGTCAATCGAGAGGATAAATACTGGGACTCACCAGTAACTTGCTCGATCTCTACTGTATGTGTCTTTGAAGCCTGAACTCAGGAACATGTCCTTGTAGATACGCCCGCACAGGCAGTACACATCTGAGGCCACGGTGCCCGCAGATTCCACAATGGGTAAAATGAGCTTTAAAGCCTTGTCACGATCACCAGGGTGATTCCTCCTTTAAACACATTTCACAATATTTTGTAAGGAATAAAATGAATGTTTAATCCAATAAACTTATATTTTTGTGCATTACATTATTTTTAAAAAACAAAGCTCACCTGTTCAATGCAAAAATATACTGAAACTTAATGTTCTGATGTGCTATCACCATGCACATGGGCAAATTATTCAAAGTCTCCACCAGATTTATTATGGATTCGTAGTCCTTGAATCACATGGAGAAAGAGAGTTCAATTTCAATAAATTATTCACACGTTTGCTGGCACCTCTTATATTTCACAACCATTGTCAAATATATTTGCTTATTGCTCTGGGTAAACAAAAACTATATTTATATATTTTTTCGTGTAATAAAATTAAAAGCATAGCATGAAAATCTTAAAGAACAGGAAGCCATAATTTATCGTTTACTATATGATTTATCGCATCAAAGCTGGAGAGATCTCATTTCTATATCTCATTAATAATTAAACAGATTCAGTTGTGTATCACAGCAACAATCAAAACATTCACACAATGTGATGCTGATACAAACCGCAAAGATTAAAGAAATACACATTTTAGAAAAAGAAAAGAAAGTATGATAAAATATGATGACTACTCATTTCTATGCATGAGCATCATTCACATTGGCAGTGTTTGTCACTGAAAGCTTGGCGTTGTACACTTGTAACTCTAGTAACTCACCGGGATGTCTCTATAAGACAGCAGCAGGCTCATAACAATGTCTGGACTCAGAAGCTCCACCGAATCCAGACGCTTCTGGATCCGGCCCAGCTCCTGACTTAGAGCCTGTCCAGTGAAGTGCTCTCGAGCCAGACGGATCTCCCTGCGGATTGCCTCGTGGAGGTATTCGCTGTGAGGCAAGAGTGTGTTAAGCTTTTATTCAGACAATATAAAAAATAACATTTAGCAAATGACTTCCAGGAAAAGAAAATGCGCAAAATTACATTCCTACCTAGAATGAATGTGAACACTTTCCAGCAACTTGACCAGTCGATCCACCAAAGGGGTCAGCAGGGATTCAAATTTAAAGCTGGAATGAAGGAAATCTTTGATCCCCCTCATCAGTGTTGCATCACAGGCAAATACTTTACCCTGTGGTGACACCATGTAGGGGATAAAGGTGTAGCTCCCACATTGTTCCTAGAATGAAGAATGCAGAAGACCAAACAAACAAGGTTCAGAGTCAATAAATCCAACTACACAAATGCTTGTTTTATATAGCAGTGGTTTTTTAAAGTTAGTTTCAAACACCTAGTTAAAAACTTAAATGACATTAATTTGAGTGAAATCTACAATCCAAATAGTATCTAGAACATCATTATCATTATATTTTATAATATCCATTAGTAAACAAGTGTGCACAATAAACAACATACATTCAGAGTCAACTATTTAATAAAGATTTAACTAAAAGTTCAAACTGTATTTTCCGAACAAGGTTTTTTCTTATAGAATATTTTATTGTAGAATAATTCTACAAAATTGATTGTGTTTGTTTTCTGTTATTATTAAAAAATTATTTGCCAATGAGTAGAAAAATGCTATTATTTCATAAAAAGGGTATTTTCAATAAATGCATATTTTGGTTAAGCAGTCACATGAATTGTAACTTTATACAATTTATTATTACAGCTCGTGTTGGCCAAAATAATGTTTTGATATTTATGTTAGCATTTATGCTGTTTTATGCATAATTTCATAATAGTTTACTTTTTAGATTTGACTCTTTATGCTGTTTAATGACAGGTCCCATTGTGACAACTTACCCTATATAGCATGACGACATTGTTGTCAAGAAGTCAATGTGTGTTCAATGGACTAAATATTTTTCATTAGACAATAACGGTGTGAACGTTCGATAGCTTTCTGTAGCCGAGGCTTTAAGGGTTGTGTCTATACAGAAACTGACTTTCAAAAAATACAGAAATATTCAGTGGAATAAAAAGTTTACTCCATACTGACTTTCGAAAACAACCTTGCACTTTACAAATCTGAAGGTGTTTTTTGTGTAGTTTCTCACCTTTACAAGTTGAAGACTGTCCTCTTGTTTGTTACAGTACAGGATGACATTATTGGTCATACTGAAACTCTCTCTGACACCCAGGTGATAAAACAGAGACGGCTGGCAGATAGAGTTATTCATCTCCACCACAACAACATCTAAAACACAGAGTTAAAAACAACCGCTTATACGTGCACTTTTGAAATATTCCTGAAAATCCCAGATATGTACGTGCCACAACTTGCCTGCGTTGTAAAAAGTGTCCAGGATTTCAGTTGTGCCCAACGCAATGCGCTCAAAAGAAATGCTCTTCAGCACAGCGTGCGCCTCTGCGCAGGCTTCTGTAAGACATGTCTGTGAAAGATTCTCCTCAGTTTGAGGCAAAGACCCGTCCTCAACGGCGATATACACCACGGATAAAGCCCTGGTCCGACTCCGCGGGGATATTATGCCTTTACTCCCGCCGCCTATTTCGAGAGCCAAAGGATCCTGCCATAAACTTCCAGCTGAAACTCGCACTGGATCCCTTCTCTTGGTCTCGTGCAGGCTCATGCGCCTGCGTTCAGTCGTATACATGGTGTATCTCGAAAATAGTGTCCAGCTAATTAAAAAACATCCTGTGAGCGCGTCCTCGACATGCCTTCACTATGGCGTAAAGTATTCCTGTAGTTTTTTCAGGTAAGACTCTGAGGAGGATCTTTTAGACACGTCCCTCTTCTGCGCCCCGCCCTCCTCGTGTCACGCTCCACAGCTGTGCGACCTCGCCTACAAGTGCAACCGCTGCTTGCCCAATAAGCCTCTTTGTTTTGAAAGTATGTTTTTTCTGTGCAAAATTGTTCCATTAAAAAAATATTTTTCACTAATAGAAGTAGTAACAAAGGGAGGGGGGGGGACTTATTTATGTAAATAAAGTGAAGTAATGGAGTCAAGTAAAAAGCAATGTCATCAAAAACACTTTTTTTATTTGTTATAGATTTTATGCCATGTAGTTGTAACTATGCTGTAACTGCTCAGCAAATTTAAAATTAAAATTTTTACACAACAGAAATGTTTCTGCAGCAGAAAAAAAAAAGTACAGAATACAAATTTGCATTTTTGTACTCAAGCAAATATAATAAAAACAGATGCACTGAATTATGTTAACATTATACAAAGCTAAAAATATATATATTGTAGGATTCAAAATTACTGCAAAGTATAATCCTGTCAAGTCTGTTGGCAGAATTTGGCATTGAGCTGTCGTCTTCATCTCATTACAATGTGTCAAAGATTATTTTTATTACAAGCACTCTGTTGCACACATATATGTGAGGGATTTAAGATTAAATTAAATAAATACATAATAGAACGTTGTAATAAATAGAAGTACAATGAATGAAATTAAAGTACATAAATAAATAGGCTAAATGTGAAATAAATAAAAAAGCGTAAGCTTTTTTTTCTTAAATGTAAAATGAAAAGTGACCTGTTCAGACGGATAAAAGACACTAAATAACCAAACATTTTGGTGAAGAAACACACATTATAGATAACTAGCATTTGCCTTCTTGACCCACTTTGATAGGAGTCTAATCGTCCCGTGCACCGTGCAGCCCCTCCCCTCTCCACGCGCTGCTACTGAACACATACAAGACTACACGCGCACTAAAAACATGGCGGATAAACACTAACCCTCACACTTGAGAAATCACACAAAAACCTTTCCGCGCAAGGTAAACAGTCCCCTTCCTACCGTCCGTAATAATTGCGTAGCAGTTATTACATCACTTTATAACTTTACTTTCAAAAAATTGTAGAGGAAAAACACAAAAAGTGACTAAAGAGAGTTGCTAGAGGTTAGCATTTAGCTAATGCTTGTTGTATATGCATTAGAGGTAAAGTATTGCCTTACAATAATAAAGACCCAAATAAGTATATTTTACGGTCTGTTTCTTATGATCGAGGTCAGTATAGCGTAAGGAAATATGAAATTGTAAAATGCGATACGAAACATGGCATGGTGCTACGTAGCATAGCAGCATATTTGTTGAGTATGGTGTTTTGGTATGCTTTGTTCTTAAAAGTCTATTGTTTTATATCGTCAAATGCACATAAATCATCCCTAAAGAGTTTGGCATGATTTTAAATGTACAAAAAATAAAGAATAAGCTTTTGTTCGAGTTGTCGAGTTGGAAGAGTGTAGCTTCCCAGTGAAATGAGGTTGTAGTGGTGGTTGGTTTGTGAACGAGTCTTTTAAGTGAACGATTCGTCCTTTTCCATGTATCGACTCGCTCTTCATGCCTTTGTAACACGAGTGAATCTTTTGTAATGAACCGATTCAAAAGATTCGAGCCACTGGGATGAATCAAATCCCCGCCACCACTCCGCTGTCATTTATGGAGAGGGAGGGACTGTGTGTTTGGCGCTCAAAGGCGCCCTGCTTTTGAACAGAGAACTGGAAAACTGGGAGACAGGGAGCCATCTTTTGAGGTATCTGTACGCATACAGTTAGTTTTTATTGATTTAATCTGCATTTAGACACGAGAGAGGGGTGTAAGAACACATAAATTATCAGATGCGCGCGAGCAGAATAACTTGTATTGACTGAAATTTTATTGACTGCTGAAATACGATGGTTTACGGGATCTGATCGTTTATAGTATTATTATATTGTTGTTATTGTATTATTATTCATTTGAATATGAATGATTCCGTCTCTCTAACAGCACTGCCCAAACCATGTCGCTTGTTGTTTACCACTTCACATTGACCTTTTGGGTCATTGCTGGTTGTTAAGCGTCTGACCCAACGACCCTTTGGGTCAGTCCAGAAAGAAAAATGGTAAAGTGATCAATTTGTGTAAGAAAAATTACCTTTTGGCTAGTTGTTTTATCTCTGTCCATGTTATTGTCCTTTGGGGAATATATCTGTTCAGCATGTTAAGAATGAGAGACTAGTGACAGCTGACCAGGACAACAGTTTACTTCCTGAGAGACAGACAATGTAATAAGCAGGTTTAAAATCTCAGTTTTGTGTTTATGCTTTGCAGAGAGGTTGAAAAAAGCAGGATCATGAAGAAACCTGTACCACAGAAAGGTGAGATTCCTATTTGTTCAGAATGTTTATAAATAAATAAATGTTTTGCAGCATTTTTTTGTGTGTAGAAAATATTGGAATTTTAATTAATTAAATTTTTTTTTTTAAACAAATGCAAATAAATGCATAAATCTTTAATAAATGTATAAACAAATAAATAATATTTTATAAATAAATGTATAATGTCACATTATGTTACTTTGATTATGTCAGATTGTCACTGACAGATTAATATAAACTCAACATAACTGACACTTCACAAAACCTAATAATGTCAGCCAGGTTGAAAATTTTACTTTGTTGACATTTAAATGAACACAGTTCATACAACAATGTTTAGTTTGCAAGATATAAAAACACATGATTAATGTAAGATGCAGGACTCAATGCTAAGGATTGTTTCTATTATTTAGAAAACCATCATTTGTATGATTTATCTAAATAAAAATAACTCTTTTCATTGTTCTTTTTGACCCATGTAAACTTGTATTCTAATAAATAAGGTTGATTCGACACCAACATTTTAGAAACCAGAGAAATTTCAAAAATCCAAAATCGATACCACAGCAAAATATACTAGCCTAAGTAAAATAAGAACAAATAAACAAATTACAAGCGATAGCACAAATAAATACAATATACCAAAGTACAATGTACAAATTATATACAATATACAAATTAAATAAACAGTGCTTCTTCAGTGTACAGTGTTTTTTCAAGTAGGTCTAACAGTAGTATTCAGGTAAGAAATACTACAGAAATTGAATAAAGTAATTAATGTAAACTAACATTCCAAAGTCTTCACTGTGTAAATTAAATATATAGATTCATTGTTATTAAAGTAACAAAATTTGCTGAGTCAAGAAAAGAGCAGTGAAAATTTACTAATTTGAGTTTTTTCCTTTTTCTTTTGACCTAATTCACTAATCTAATGTATTGACACATCTGATTTTCAACAATTATTTACGTTCACTTAAGACATGACAGAGAATATGAAATGAAGATACTCGCCAAGATTAGCATTTTGTCATAATTTCAATAATGAAAGTTATAATTGTTATCAGGGGAGATATTTTGACTTAGTGATTTTGAAGTGTTTTCCTCTCCCAGTAGCTATTGAGTGGAAAGATGGTAGACGGATCAAGCATGCTCGCAGTGGTCGCCCCTCTCGCGTGCCATCACAGTACCAAGGTAGCAACCTCACTACAATTAAATAATTCAAATATCAGTATGTCTTTTATATTTTTATATATTTATAATATATTTATTTTTATTATTTATAAATATTTATATTTAATTTAATATAGTTAATCAATATCACTATTCAGTATTCAATATTCAATTAATCAATATTCTCTAAATCAGCATCATTACAAATGTGATATTTTTATACAACAGTTCAATAAACAAGGTAATATTTAGTGACTTACATTTTAGACACAATATTTTTGCTTTATTTCGCCCACGAAAATAGTTCCAAACAAAGCCACAGCACTGTTTTGTGTCTCTGAGCAACACACGGTGTTGTTTCCTTACTGAATGAATCAGTGACTCACTCATTAAGACTATTGCTGCATCCCAATTAGCCTACTTATACTACGCCCTAAAACTATATATTCTTTTTGTGAAGAAAAAGTATTTACTTTTGAGTTTAACTTTTCAGTTAAAATCCTCCACATTAAATATAATTTAATTTCCTTCTATTTTGGAGAGAAATGTAGTAGCACGTTGATCTGCCAGAGTCTTTCATGCGGAGAACTTTCCTCATGTGTTTGCAATTTTGCATAATGGTGCATTTAAAAGTTAATGACCAAACGTATCCTCACAAAAGTTCACAGTGCTGTTGCAGTCAGGTGAAATATAATGTGGATAACATTGAATAAACACCTTTTTGTCTGGTTAGAAACTATCAGAATTGCTATCGGAATTATCGTAAATACTAGTTTTCTAGTTAAAAAATTGGACATGAACGCCCTCTCGAGTCAAAATTTGAATGCGATGAGCTCGTAATCACAACTTCAGAAGTGGGAAGTAGGAAATTTCCGATAGCACGTCAAGGCAGCATTGCCCTCTCTTCTTAACCATCGGACTTGCATACCTGCCGTGTTAGTAGTTTTTTAACACTTTTTATTCATTTTCATAGTTCTAATCGAATCCTCATCCAATGCGCAAAGGGTTGTGGGCAATATTAGCTGTTAGAGTGTGCATGGATCTGCACTTCAGATTCTAACTGGAAAAAGTAGACGATCGGGGTATCTTTGGAATACTCATTTCAACTTACTACGATTTGGGACACACTATTTCTAATTTCCAATACTATTAAAGACGGATAGTATGCGAATTGGGACGTCGCATATGTATCGCTCATTAACAGTTAGGGCTGCACGATTATGACAAAAATCATAGTTGTCGATTATTCCCTTGAAATTGTAATTGCGATTATTAATTACGATTATCACAATTTACATTAAATGATGTTTTCAATAGCTTTATACCATTGTTTGAAGCAACTGCATGCCATATTTTTATATGAAAATAAACATGTTGAAAACACTCTTCCTGAAAAACTTTTATTGCTTTTCTATAGTATTAAGCCCCAGATGTCAACTCTACATTGGTTTGTTTCTTCTTTAAATAAAAAAAGTAAAAATATTATGCATGGTATAATGTTATACTAAAATTAAAACAATGGAAAAATACCTGTAAGATAACCTGTTGAACAAAAAAAAACCACATCTTAAGCACGCAGAATAAATGGGACTTTTTTTTTTTGTAATTGCACCTTTGTACGATTACGTAATTGTGGCATCCATAATTGTAATCACGATTAGGAATTCGATTAATTGTGCAACCCTATTAACAGTGACTTGCTCCCACCTACTGGTGGTTTTAATTTCACATTTAAAGTATCTTTTCTTCATTTTTAAATAATTTCAAGTATCAGTATTCAACGTTTTATGTTTAAAACATCAAAAAATTCTTTATGAATTTGTGACTGCAGGTTAAATGCAATTATGTCACCTCTGAGCTGCATTAAAAGTGTAAATGCATCTAAATGCCACTTAAGATGCAGGTTCTGTTTTTCCTCTACATTGCAAAGATTAATTTTGTTGATGCTGATTTCATTTGATTGGTAACAGCCCTATTGTGTCTTATTAGTCTAATTGAATATATTGATTAAATGTAAGAATTTGACACACACAGATGATGCATACATTAATTAGGTTAAAAAAAAGCCTTTAAAAAAGGTAAAAATGGCCATAAAAGGTAAAAGTCAATTTAAACTTATTGGAAAAGATAATTTCTATCACTGCTCCGAACAAACCTCCACACAGAATATGAAGAATATCAAAGATTTAGGAGTCAGCTGTCCACGGCAGTCCTAAACCTGCCAAGGTACCAGCACAATAAACATACTCAGCAAAATATTGTCTAATTATTGTTATCAATAAAATCCCAGAAAATATTGAGATATCATTTTTTTTGTCAATGTCGCACACCCCATTTCATATATTTTTGTTAATCATTAATCATTCAGGTTTAGATTATATCTCATTGCAAACCATCATGTTGGTAGTCATGGAATGGAATGGTAGACAGGATAAAGACAGATGCCTAAGGTCTCCCACATGTGCAAAAGGACAATAATAAAGACGGCATGCAGCACGGAATTAAACACAAAAGTCGCAAGAATTCCAATATGACTCTTCATACTGAGTTCGCATTGCAAAACATCAGACCTGTATCTGATCTGGTTCAACATATGGAAGTGGCCCAAATCAGATTCCATTTGGTTTGTGCCGATCACTGTTATGGGAAAAAAAAAACCTCACATATGAGTAAAAAAAAATTGGATGTAGGCCACTTTGCCTGCAGTCTGAACGTAGCCTAAGAGTCGTTTGATGCTGACATGTTTACCTTTATTTTTAAGGGCATTTCAGTTGGGAGAAGTACCTGAAAGAGACAGGAGCAGTCGCTGCTCCTGCTCACTGCTTCAGACAAGTGAGTCTTTTCATGCACACATGCAACTGTAGAACACATTATTACGGACCAATTTTAAATGTCATAATACCACATTAAGAAAAAAAGATGACCCTTATTCTCAGAGCACGACCCCTCCAGTGAATGAGTTTAAGGCTGGCATGAAGCTGGAAGCTCAGGATCCTAGAAACACTACATCGACCTGCATTGCTACAGTGGTGGGCCTGACGGGTTCTCGCCTTCGCCTGCGACTGGACGGTAGTGACAACAAGAACGATTTCTGGCGCTTAGTGGACTCTGCTGAAATCCAGCCCATTGGCAACTGCGAGAAAAATGGAGGCATGCTGCAGCCACCACTAGGTCTCTAGAATCTTACAATTTTAAAACCTTGATTCTATTCACAGTGAAATCTGCTTGTTAAGACTATGTCATTAAGACGTAACAGATACTGTGTCCGGGTCCAAACCTCCACTTCGATTCAAGTGAGAATACTTTCTCAACAGCCATTTATGAGCACTATTTATGTATAGCTTTTTAAACCTCACAATGTATACTACAGTCTCTGGATTCATGGCATCCTGGACACCAATATTTGAACGATTCTGTAAAGAAGAATCACTGTTTGGCCAATGGAATTTTTGGTATGGACAAAAAGGTTAGGATCATGATGTTTCTGTAGTATTACAGCACACCGTTTACTTTTGGTAAGTGCTTGGAAACTGTGACGTGTCACGTCAGAAGTAACAAGTGGATAGATTTTTTTTTTTAATCATTCAGGTAAAGATAAGTGATTTTACTCCATTAGTGCCATCTTCTGATTTTAGCTAAAGCACAATACCTTACATGTTTTTAATAATGCAAAAGAGAATATTAACAGAGCACAAAAAAGATTGTGTCTCTTGCAACACAAGTAATCAGCAACTTCCTTGCCTTCATAAAAATGTGTTTTGTTCAATTTGGAGTGATATTCGACTGAATGTTCTGCATTGTTCTCTAGGGTTTCGTCTGAACGCATCATCATGGCCCATGTTCTTATTAAAAACACTCAACGGAGCAGAAATGGCCCCAGCTCGAATATTTCACAAGGTATCTGTTGCTAACAGCAAATAAACAAACACACACAATAGGTTCAAAGACAAATTCAGTGTTTTTGTTCACATATTAATTTAACATGTTCTGGTTATTTGATGCTAAAAGAAGCAAACCGTAAATGTTTGTCTTTCATTCTTTTTGTCTGCTATGTTTCTCTTTCACTCAATTTCCCTGCATCTCTTTGCCCCTCCAGCAAGAGCCACCTGCCCCAGAGCAGAACTGTTTTGAGGTGGGGATGAAGCTGGAGGCGGTGGACAGGAAGAATCCTCACTTCATCTGTCCTGCCACAGTGGGCGCGCTGCGGGGTGTGGAGGTGCTGGTCACCTTTGACGGCTGGCGGGGCGCTTTTGATTACTACTGCCGCTACGATTCCAGAGACATCTTCCCTGTCGGCTGGTGCACACTTACTGGAGACAACCTGCAGCCGCCAGGCACTAAAGGTATGGATCAATTTGTATGAATTCAGACTCTATTATTCTGACAAGTGTTTGCATTCACATACATCAAGTCATTGCGTCATTGCAGCTGCGTTAGAAACTCTGAAAAAAACCTCTCAAGTCTCTCAGAAAAAGTGAGACTTGCACTTAGGACTTCACATGCGCATTGGCTCATCTAGCCTGAAAAATAAGCTTTTTTAACGCTATCTGAGCATAAGAAACAACATGGGACAGTTCATGTCAGATTTTGTTGCTGATCTTAAATATGTTATTTAATTGTGAGTTTTTGAGATTTCAGGATTCCCCCATTCAAATAGATAAGATTTGGCCTTGGATGCCCGAAATAGCTGCCTGGAGGCATTGCAAATAATGCCGCAGAGTGAACAGACTTTTCTTGAAAGGGACTTTGTGTTTTATTTACTGTTGGTTACTAGGTTACCATTTACATTTACATTTATGCATTTGGCAGACGCTTTTATCCATTGCATTATACTATACATTTGTATCGGAGTATGTGCAATCCCTGGGATCGAACCCATGACCTTGGCATTGCTAGTGCCATGCTCTAACCACTGAGCTACAGGAAAGATGGAAACATAGTTACCAATACCACAGTCATCCGCTCGAACAACTTGATAGAAACACAGCTAATTGTTTCTTTTTTTCTTTTTTGCAAACTTTGAAAAGATTTGCTTCACGTTTGGATGGAAACCCAGCTAGTGACATATTGGAAAATAACTTTATGCAATTTACATTATGTACGTTTATGTTTGTAGCAAAGGTGGGAACTGGCGAACGTTCAACATAAAACTTTAATAACAAAATAAACATAAACAACAAACCGAAAGTAAAGCGGCACCCCCTCATGGAAGACTGCCGCATAAACTAAAACAAGACAACATAATAAAGTCAAGGCCTGATCCTCTCTCATCCTCCACTATTTTCACTCCTCCTTTTATCCTTCCGGAGCTCCTCCATGGGACGCGAGACCGGTGTGGCTCATTAGCACTTGCGCCTCTGGCCTCACTCTGTTCCCACGGCTCTCGGCCCTACTCTCCTTGCAACAATGTTCTTAATGTTCTTAGTGGATCTTATGATATAAAACCAACATGGAAAAATTTTGGTAAAAAAAATAAATAAAAAGGTGTTTTAAAGGGATTATTCATCATCCAAAAAAGTTTGGAACAACATGAAGGTGAGTAAATGATGTCTGAATTTTCATTTTTAGGTGAACTGTTCCTTTAAGCAATAAAGGCATTTGATAGAGAAAAAATCAGAGAGAACTTGAGGGTTTTGGTTTACAATGGTTTGGCATCCACCCAGCTGGCATGGCTGCAAACCCTGTGCCCAATAGCGGGCCTCGCATTGAAGAGCTGGTGTGACTGTTTGAGTGGGATGAGCGAAGAGGGTTAAAGAGACAACGCAAGGCCAGCGAGTTTGGCTGAGGAGGAAAAACCTTGTCAGGCCTCTAAATTCACACTAAACTTCACAGCTATTTGTGGTAAGCAAGTTGTTATGGTGTTTTATTTTTGAATATCTTTATGCTTGAAGGAAACTGAGAAAATTAGTAAACGTATCAGTCTGGGATGGAGCCAAAACAAACTCCACTGTTTGTGTATAAATGATTTTCAGGGTTAACAGTACTAGAAAGATGGTTGTCGTGTCACTATCAGCAGACTTTAAAGCTTTAGAGAGAGGATCGAAACTAAGGGGCAGGAAGGAAGTGAATTGACTGAGAGAATAAGATGCCACAAATTGACACGCACTGCAAGATCAAGAGCAGACCCTTGTTCTGTGAGGTCGTGTAGTCTTCATTTCCCAGAGTTGGATGAGTACAAACTGCAATCATGGCCTCATTAACAGGTCCGTAAAGCTTTGAAGTGTTTGTGTGTGTTTGCTCTTATTTGGTTGAATTTGATAATTTGATTCTTCTGGTGTTTTTTGTTTACTAATTTTTTTTGTCTCAATTAAATTTTGATAAATGTTTAATTTGGGTAAAGTTTATAAACTTTTCATTCTGTGTTGCTTTTTTTGTTTTCAAGAATCTCAATTCAGATGTTTGAATCTTTCTCTCTCCATTTTTCTTGAATTCTCTCCCTTCCTCTTTTCTTGTGCTCGCTCTCACATTTTGTTTTTCATCTGTGTAACACTTCAGAGGCCCCCAGCACCAAAATGTGTAACACAACTCGTTTCTTTGTTAAAATGGCTCAAAGAAAAATGGGTCAGCTCTCCACACAAAGCCTGCCTCTCTTCATTTTCTGCTTCTGTTTGTTGCTGCACGTTGTGTTGTATTGTCCTGTTTGATCTGTAGTTTCTTTCTTTCTCTCTTTCACTTTATTTTATGTAATTTTTTGCAGTTGGGTTACCGAAGACGCTAGGTGCACTTGGTGCCCTACCAGATGGTGGCACAGAGGGGACAGGCATGCCCCCTACACCAGGCCGACCCCCACCCCAGAAGAAACGTAAGCCTGGCCGCAAGAAAACCAAACTATCCGGGCCCTGGGGTCAGAAAGGAACACTTGGTTCCCAGACAAGTCAGCCTGAAAAGGAACTGGAATCTATTAAAATCCCCAAAAAACGAGGCCCCAAACCAGGAAGCAAGGTATAAAAGTATTTAGAGTCATTACAATATGAAAAGTAGTTGATAGTAGGGTTGTGCAATATTGACAAAAAATTATATCTAGATATCTCCTGGGATTTTGTCGATTATGATAATTGTGTTATTGTTCTAGGACATTGACAGGTTTAGGACTGCCGTGGACAGCTGACTCCCTGCGGTGGTTAGTTCGCAGCAGTGACAAAAATGAACTTTTCCAATAAGTTTAAATAGATTTTTACCTTTTTATAGGCATTTTTACCATTTTCTAAACTAACTAAATGTATGCGTCATCTTTTATGTCAAATTCTTCTTAATAATAAATTCAGTTAGAATAATAAGACACTCTAGGGCTGTTATGTTAGGGCTGAAATTAAATCAGTATCAACAAAATCCGTCTTTGCAATGCAGAAGTGTCATGTTTAAGCCGGGGACACACTTAACGACTAGCTGAAACATTCTAAGACTGAGCTCAACACACAAAGACTGTTTCCTTCGACTGAAGCAGATTTAAATATTACACACGGAATTTAAACACCAACTGTAAACACTGACTGAATGCAACTGGCTCTGACTCGATGCGTTTGGGCATGATCAGTCGTAAGTATCAAATTACATTCATAATCGGCCTTACAATCGTTAAGTGGCTTTAGATGTATTTAAACAGACTGTTTAAAGCTCAGAGGGGACATGAATGCATTTAACCTGCAGTTATAATTGCATAAATAATGTTTGTTGTTTGTTTTTAAAAAATGTATTGAGTATTGAAATATGAAATTAGAGCTGCACGATTCTGGATAAATTGAGAATCACAATTTTTTTGTTTCAAACTGAGATTTATTCTTCCACAATTCTGAACAGACAACTTAGCAAAATAACATAATTTACTAAAGGTTCTGACAAAATGTTCATTGCTGCAGTTTATTTAAAATGATGAATTAATCGGAATTAATTATTTCAAAAAATCAATTTGAATGAATGATTCAATGACTCACTTAATAATTCAGTGACAGATATTTCAACAGTCACTTGTCGCCACCTGGTGGTGTAACAATGTAATTGATACAATCGTTATTTGAAGCACCATGTTGCATTCAAAAGGTAATTTACTTTATTTTGAACGCTACCGTAGACATCAGTGTTTATATCCAAACTATAAACTTATATCCCAGTATACTTCTATGATAATGTTTTGTAACACAGAAATAATGATACTGTGTGGTTGAAAAGACTGTTTGTGAAGCTGTTTCATACTTATACATGACAACAGAATGAAAAGTCATTCCACTACTCTGCATCTCAGGTTTTTAAATGCAGAAACCCATTCTGGTGCTTTAAAAAGTTAAGACACAAGTCAACATCATATTAGCTAGCTATAGTCATATCCACTAGGAACAGCATGGTGGGTAAACACAATGTTTGCTGTAAGTTTAGGAGGCCAAAGATTGTTAAACATGCTTTGTGTGAATGAGATGCAATTTCACTAATGTATAGACAGTAAACTATTCATTTAGTTTCCATCTGTTTTGCTGGGTCAATGATAAGGTGAATGTTGTCTTATAAAAATATGTTTAGATTAAATTATTATGTTGGTATTATTACAGTTTTTAATGTATGGAATTGCTCCCGAAATATTTTAAATGAGAGTTTGAATGTGTTGTATTTTTTATGTTGTCTTCTAGCTAAGCTGGGCCAAGAGGACAGCGTGGCTTGAAGGAGCAATTGGAGGTCCTGGTAGACCTATCAGCAAACCCAGAGGCAAACTGCCAGCCAGCTGGGCACAGAAAGTGCAACAGAACCCAACAGAACCCATCAAAATTCCAAAAAAGAGAGGCCCCAAACCTGGCAGCAAGGTGCAACTCTTCAGAAGACTAATATTAATAAACCAAATCAAAAACTATAAGGCATTGTTATTTATGCAATTTGATCTGACTGTGCTTATTTCTTTGTATACAGAGAAAGCCCCGATTGGTACCCAATCCTATGCCCACTTCCCCAAGCAGTAGCACTCCAGAGCCAGACACCAGCTCAGTTCCACTGGACAATGCCACCATTCCCAGCGCTGCCCTACAAGCCCCTACAGGTACTGCAAGTGTTTTAAATATTTTTAAATTAAAATATTAAAACAGTCCTTGTTGCATACTGTCTTTCCTGACAACTTCTCTGTGTCTCAGTATGCGTGTACTTGAATAAGTATGGAAAAGTAGGTCCCCATCTGGATGCACGGCGTATCCAGTCCCTGCCAGATCACTTTGGGCCTGGCCGTGCTTCCTCGGTGCTGCAGCAGTGTGTTCAGGCCTGTGTTGACTGTGCACATAACCAGAGCATAGTGTTCTCCTGCCTCAAACCAGGCCATGGAGGAGAGCTCATATCAGGTAAGCACACACAGACCCACAAAGCTAATAGAAAATACCTATTTTGACTTCTTGTTAGGACGGAATGTTTTAGGGACAATTTGTAATTGCGAATTTTCTAATAAAATTTGTGATTGCCGTTTAAAATGCAATAAAATAAAGCTCCTGTTTTGTTGCACTTGTTTATAGAGCTTCACAGTTTGTAATTATATATCAATACGACAACAAATATGGTCGACGCATGTTGCGTTCCCAAATGCCCATTATAAACAACCCAAAATCAGAACACATGCAGAGTTGTGTTCTCTGAGGAGCAACATTTACTGCAAACCGAGATGCTCTGAGAAAAAAAGCAGAACACAGTGCTGCGCTTCACTCTGAATATTTATTTAATTAAATTGCAGATCATAGACTAATAATAACAACTGAATTTTGCCCATTTGACTTTTATAGCCTACTTTGAGCAGCAGCACCACACTCTAACACTGCCGGCAGTGAACAGTGTGACGTATGTGCTGCGCTTCCTGGAGAAACTCTGTCACAACCTGCACTGTGACCCATTGTTCGGCAATCAGCCCGTCCCTCTAGGAGGAGTTCACTATGACAGCCGGACGTACACAGGTCAGCGCTCATGCGTGCAAACAGCGCTGTCACTCGGTACTATCTTTTGTGCCTTTTTGATCTTACAGTTGTGTAGACATAAAAAGAGGGCCTTGTATATGTTGCAGAGAGGAGAAACTTTGCAGAAAGTCTGAGTTCTGGACCTGGTCGAGGCACTAAGAGATTCCTTCAACATGACGCCTACCATAGCAACCCTGTACCGCACAAAATAGCTAAAAACCACCGTATCTCCTCAGAAGGTATTTCACACTGTTCCACTGCTAAAACAGCATTTACAGTTTTTTTTTTCTCAATCGCTTTGGCACATTTTCCGAAACAGTCTTAACATCCTCTACACTGTAAGTGCAACTGTCACAACTGTTTGCTGGAACATCAGAACTCTATTGCATGTCTGCAAAATGTAGTAACTCACCCAAAACATTTAATTCATGCTTCAAAACCTAGTTATTGTGTCAAATTGGCCACCAAAATAAAAAGTGTTTTTGTCATCATGTGAGCATCTCTGTCAAAATGTTTAGATGTTTTTCCATCATGGAAATACATCATTTTTTCTACTTTTTTGTTGACATTGACTGCTTTCTATACTACACAGGAATGTCAGTTTTGTCTAGCTGAATGCTCTTGTACACACTGAGCTTTTTAGATACTGATTTCAACAGTAGGTACAAATTTACTGGGAAAAGTCAATACTGTAGTACACAAAAAGAAAATGATTTTTATATATTTACACAGTACATTTATTTTTGTAGAAATGTGTTACATGTAAACTGAAAATTCAAAGTTGCTTGTTAAATTTTACACACTCTATTATGTCTTCTAACACCACCACACATTCTTGCATATCTTCCTATTGCTCTTCCACATTGTCAGTTTACATGTAACACATTACAAAAATAAATTTACTGTATAAATACAAATGTATTTCTACAGTACTGCTGTAGCTGCTGCTGTTTAGGGTTGTGACATTCCTCCCTGTTCAAAAATGGTAGCAATTGTACTGGGCAAACTCCATATATATGATTCCAAACTTGATTGGTTGATTGGTAAGATTGTGATTCCTATTTCATTACAATGGCAGGCCATTTGCCAATTTAACAGGCATTACAAACATTCCATGTCAGATATTTGTAGAATATACATACATGTCTGACAGATTTTGTTTGCCAATTTCACTGAGAATCAACTCATCGGTTTTGATCTACATTTAGTTATTGTGCAAATTGTAGACAATTGCACTTTTGCGGACACATGCCAAAACATGCAATTTGCTTAAATCAATAAGAAGTTCAAATCTGATGTGAACAAGAAACCAATTGTTCAGAGATCTGAACTTATTATTTTTAGAAAAAAATTTCATTTGAGAATTGATCCAAAGTGATTGAGAAAAACTGTAATGAGTGAACTCTAGATGTCTTTTGGTCCATTTCTAAGTATTAAATGGTGTTTGTTTGTGTATTTTTGCACTTGATCAGAGCCCTTCCTGATAGAGAATGGGGTTGGCAGCTCAGAGGTCTTGGAGAAAACACATTTGTCTCCCGGACATGGCTTGTCAATGCGTCCCCTCTCTCAGAATAGCAGCTCACCGGGGAAACTACATCGTCTGGGCTCAACAGGTACAAAATTAGCCCACTGTTGAAGATCATTTGCACACAGCGAAAATCATGGATTTCAAATCTGATTTAATCTTCAAAAGTTTTATTTCTGCACTATTTCTAATCAAATGTAAGTAGATTTGTGTCATTGACTCCTCTCCTCTAGACAAAAAACATTCTGGATGGTTTACACAGATTTATGTACTTCATGCAGCTTGAGTGCTGCTGTTAAAGCAAAAGGAGGACAAATATTAATAATTAAATTCAGCCCTTTTTCAGTTTTATTTAAAATTGCTATGCTGTTAATGCAATGAAAACAAATTATATGAGGAAAAATGTAAAATAGAAGAATGTTCACTTATGATTTCAGAGTTTTGGTCTCCAATGCAAACCTTATTCGGGAATGTGATCATGTGAACAAATTATGGACTTCAAAAAGATCTTGATTTTTCACCGATTTGTCTTCTGACTGCTGCCCAGGTTCCGAACGCTTTCTGAGCTCAAAAGGAGAAAGCCCACGACTTTGTGGACAGGACCCCAACTTGTGGACGGTGGAGGACGTCATGCAGTTCATCAGAGACATTGACCCTCAACTCGGACCACACGCAGACCTCTTCCGCAAACATGTAAGTGAAGAATACAGGGTCCCTGCGGGTCCCTAAAAAATCTGGAATTCATTTTGATCAAATGTAAGGTCATCAAAAGTCCTAAATATCTTAAATGGAATATCACATGTCTTTATTAATTTAAGAGTTCTTAAATTTGTGGACAGAAAAACAAGAATCACTGTACAGCCTAATGTGATTTAAAGGCGATAATTTATTTTAAATTAATTTGAGTGCTGCACATTCAAAGTCAAAATGTGGTGCTTTTGCGCATTTTACAGGCTCTTATTTTCGGAGCAGATGCAATTAATAAATAGCATGCATTTATGTCAAGCGATTGCTAATGAAATACTGCTAATGAATTATCAATGTGTTTACTTTATGGTTTTTATATTGTATCATGTTGTAAATTGTTGTAAGAGTGCATATTTTAGCTCCCCTCATCTTTTTGAATGAGCAGCTAGAAGTAGTAAAGTAAAGACATTTCAAAATAGTCCTGGTGTATTGTGGGCTTGTTTAACAATGCGCTGAAACAAGGCAACTATACACAAAGAATTCACAATATTTTATTACAATAGTGTACTCATTATAATGTTAGGAATATGACAGTCCCTATCATAGTTATTAATGTTGTGCATTGCTGTTTTTGCTGCATGTGCATCACTGGCATGATGATCACCGGTGTGCTTTATTATCGCGTTAATTAACTTAACCAAACACATCCTAAATTAGATAAATCAGATATATATATACACAAAATTACAACTTACAATTGCACAAAACAAAAGGCTGCGAATGCACAAGTGAACTTACAGTCATGAAGGTGTAACTCCATTGTGGATGGTCGCTTCTCGTAACAATGCGCTAAAACACAGGCACACAAAGAATTCACAACATTCTTTTACAGTGTTTTCATTATAATTTAATGTAGCCTATATGACAGACTTGCACGTTGCACTTACATGTATTTTCCTTTTCGAAGTTGATTCCAATCATTTCAAGCAATTCAAAATCATCATGGCGAACAGTACGCATCTGAAGTGTCTCAGCTGAAGGAAATAATCCATTATATCCACATATATCGTGCATCCCTAAAGTCGACCTCTAATTCCTATGTATTGATATATTAGTATATAAACCAATTTCAAGGTGCGTTCACACTTGTCATGTTTAGTTCGATTAAAAAAAAACCCTGGTGTGATTGCTCTGTTAGGGTGCGTTCACACTTGTCATGTTTGGTTCGATTAAAACGAACCCTGGTGCGATTGCTTTGTAAGTGCGGTTCATTTGAACATATGTGAACGCTGCCATCCGAACCCTGGTGCGCACCAAACAAGCGGACCGAGACTGCTGAAAGGATGGGTCTCGGTCCGCTTCCAAACGAACTCTGGTGCGGTTCGAATGATATATGAACGCAACACGGACCAAAGACATGTAAACAAACCAAAAACAGGAAGACGAGACCCTAAAAAGGACAGAATCCTCACGCATGTCGGTTTTTCTTGATATAGTCGCGAGTTTGCCCATCACAGGCATCAGACGTGCGTCTCCACGCAGCAGATTGTTTGTGTGTGTGACGGATGGATTCCCGCCGCTGTTTTGACTACTTTACACATTTTACAAGCTCTTCACGAGTTCCCAGCTGGCCAAAATACCATCACATGCAGGCTACACACACACAACGAGTGCATTTACCTCAGCACACAGCATTGTTTTGGATGTTCAGTAAGTTTCGTCTCAAAATAGGCAATACATCATAAAATCCGACCAATCACGTTGTGAATGTATCCCTATTCCTTAAGGTTCGGTATCTTTTGGTTCAGTGATAAAATTGCTAATCTAAACGCTAATCTGACCAGGACTAAATGTTTTTTTTTTCTTCTTTGGTCTGGACCAAATGAACCAAACGCACCGAACTACAAGTGTGAACGCACCCTTAGTGCGGTTCATTTGAACATGTGTGAACGCTGCCATCCGAACCCTGGTGTGCACCAAACAATCGGACCAAGACCGCTGAAAAGATGGATCTCTGTCCGCTTCCAAATGAACTCTAGTGCTGTTCGAATGATATATGAACGCAACACGGACCAAAGACATGTAAACGAACCAAAAACAGGAAAATTAGACCCTAAAAAGTACGGAATCCTCACGCATGTCGATTTTTATCATCATAGTCGTGAGTTTGCCTATCACAGGCATCAGACGTGTGCAGCAGATCGTTTGTGTGTGTGACGGAGGGATTCCCGCCGCTGTTTTGACTCCTTTACACATTTTATGCTCTTGACAATTTCCCAGCTTGCCAAAATACCATCATATGCAGGCTACGCACACACAACACAAAAAACACTTCAAACACATTTATCTCAGCACACAGCATTGTTTTGGAAGTTTTGGAAGTTTGGTAAGTTCCGTCTCAAAATAGGCAATATGCCATAAAATCCGACCAATCAGGTTGTGAACGTATCCCTATGCCTTTAGGTTCGGTATCTTTTGGTTCGGTGATAAATTGCCAATCTGAACGCTAATCGTACCAGAACTGAATGGTTTTTTTGGGGGGTTTTTTGGTCTGGACCAAACAAACCGAACTACAAGTGTGAATGCACCCTTAAAGGCTTAGTTCACCCAAAAAATGAAAATTCTGTCATTATTACTCACCTTCATGTCATTTCAAACCAATCAGACCTTCATTCATCTTCGGAACACAAGTTAAGATATTTTTGATGAAATTTCTAATCCCCCATAGAAAGTAATGCAATTACCACTTTTAAGGCACAGAAAGGTTGTCAAGACATCGTTAAAATAGTCCATGTGGCTACAGTGGTTCAACCGTAATTTTATGAAGTGACGAGAGAACTTTTTGTGCGCAAAAAAAAAAAGATTTCACTCACCAGTTTCTTCTTTTCCGTGTCAGTCTCCGACGCTTTTCACATTGTAAACAGTGCAGCTCCTCCGGGTTCTATGTCAGAATGCTGGCTCAGTATTGGCCGGCTCCTGCGTCAGCATTACACATTAATAGCATTGGAGACTGACACGAAAGAGAAGCGGTATTAAGTCCTCATTAAATGTGTGCCCCAGCCTATTTACATAAGTAAAAGAAATTTGAGATACATGATTTATTTTTAGATTTTATGGGTTTGTTCTGTAGGGACGTATAGTATTAATTTTATTTGTGCAGTTCTCAAAAAAGGTCTTAATGTCTTATGATTTTAAAAACTCTGCAGATACCCTGGAATATAGAGATTACTGAATTACTGTCTCCTGTGTTCATGTTTTTACATCCTACACGCAGTCTTGTGTTGTTTGATGTAGCATGCTCATTGATGGTCGTTTTGTTGTTCATTTTACGATGAATCTTAGCCTCTGACAAAGTTCTGACAGTGTCACAGAAAACATTTTGACAGTACGTAACATTTTTATTGTAGATTTTGTGTCCGATATCCTTTTACACTTAAATAATATTCTGTCTTATTGTTTATGCAATAAAACATTGTCTTCTCTTGGTGTTACAGGAAATTGATGGCAAAGCTCTCCTCCTGCTCCGCAGTGACGTCATGATGAAATACATGGGGCTGAAGTTGGGTCCCGCCCTTAAACTCACCTTCCACATTGACAGACTGAAACAGGGTCGTTGACCTTAATGGCACTCAAATGAGTTTCTCTCTGATCCTCGACCTTTACCCCTTTCAAGCACATTTCAAGATGCACGACATGCTGGGATCCTTATGTCCCCCAGTACTGTAGCAGGTGTCGGCAAGCTTTCGAGCTCCGCCCATCTCTTTTCCCTCCCTTTTGTTCGATACGCCCTTTCTCCTGGTTTAAATGCATTCTGTTATTAATTAAAGCACTGTTATGACCGTTTTTATGACGGATATCCTCACGGTTATTCTCACATTACACTCACGGTTGTTTTTGTACCGTTCCAGAACATTTCACACGTTTGGACTTGACTGAAGCAGTGAAGTGGACAGTATACAGGCCAGTTTTAGGCCTTGATTTTTATGACATATACGTTTAATTGTATATTATTTCGCCCTACAACAATAAGGGTGTTTTGTATGGCTTTTTTTATACAAGAATTTGTATAAATTTTCTTCAATTAACTCCAGATAAACACTAGGATCTCCCCCATCATGCCAGGGATATCTCCGGACTGACACCTCAGAGACCATTACTCAACCTCCATACTTTATACACAGCACACTTGGGAATTAAGATGCAGTCACACCAGACTTTGAGCATGTCAAATTACTTCAGAACAAATATGGGTAACAGGAATGATGTCACTCTCTATGCCATCAGTTTGAATCAATTAAATGACAAATAACAATACATGAAAAATGTTATATTATCTACTCCACTTTGCGGCAACACTGCAGGCAATACAGTTTTGAAGTTTCTATTCTTTGCATTGCATTGAGCCAAAAGGTCAATCTGTGACATTTAGGTACTCTTGTTAATCAAATGTGTTTTTGTTACACCAATTGTCAGGACAAAACAAAGCGCAAGACTTCTTAGTATGTACTTGCATTCATGCGTTCAGATGAGTTTGAAAGGAAGTCTAGTGTAACTGCACCTTTACTGCTATTATACACTCTGCCTGTATTTTATATTGTGTTGATGTTTACATTGTCTCTCTTGTTTGTACTTTTTATACAATATGGTAGAGTGCATATGTTGACAACGTTATACTCCGTACGTTTCAAATAAAAATACGGAGTTTTTCCTCAGTTTCTTTTCTTTTTTTGCCTCAGATCTCAGGGTAATGTTGTGTGGTTAGTTTCTATGGAATACATATTATATTTATATTTTGTGGGAGACTGTACACATTTATTCTATGGCACTTATATACATAACATAAAATGAACTTTGCTTGAAAAGTAGCTAGTTCAGATATTGCATATCTTAACCCATTGGAAAGCAGAAAAGCGGCTTTATTAGAACCTTATACCTAGATTTTTGTTTGATCAAAAAGAACAAAAACTTAATTCTTTAAGAGTTTGTTCAAAGTGTTTTGGACTGTATTTATGGCAAGTGTCATGTATGATGCTGGTTCACTACCTTTATCAACCACATGGGGGCAGAACATCCTTTTTCTTTTGTTCCATTCTGGCTGAAAAGCATATAGACCTGTCACCAGTACTAAGTCTCCAATCAGTAAAACTTAAGAAAGATACTATTTGTGTTCTTTACAGTCTTAAAGCGATTTAATATAAAATATACAATGTTTTGTTTTAACCATGTGAATGTCATGTTTGGCCAGTAAGGTTCTAATATAGTAATATAATAATCAAAATTAAAGCAACAGTTGTGAAGAATTACACTATTTCTGAGTACCACAGCACAGAAAGTGCTTGTGGCGGTTTTCACTGAGAGACATGGGTGCACGTATAGAGCCGAGTCGAGGGGATGTCACGTACTGTAAATCTTACCACATTATCAAAAAAACAGGAAGGCGCCTTTCAGAGTGCAACACTTTGACCAAATCCCTCAGTCAAAGTCAGCATGTGTGCACACTACAATACACGACTACAGTGTGAATAACAGAGTCATGTGACTTACAAATCCCTCTGTAGTTTGTAGTGTGGAAAACC
Source organism: Anabarilius grahami (assembly GCA_003731715.1). Classification (NCBI taxonomy): domain Eukaryota; kingdom Metazoa; phylum Chordata; class Actinopteri; order Cypriniformes; family Xenocyprididae; genus Anabarilius; species Anabarilius grahami. Next base: position 6,497,719 of record RJVU01062584.1, on the reverse strand, counting down.
CCTCTCTATCATACTGGCTGTACCAACATGCTACAGAAACATTTTGGAGTTTCACTGTGCTGTCTGTGTGATTAGTACAACCGCTCCAGATTTTAGTCAGACCAAATATGTTTGCATCAGATCTTCAGAATTCTGTGTACTTTGATTAAATGTGCTTGAGTGTTCTGTAACATCCCCCCAAAATACCCAGTGGTTTTAGTCAGGCTGTGCTATCTAGATGTCATTAAGGTCTTATTTCAATTAATATATTATGGAGAAATGGAGTTTAATTGTAAGCAAACACCCACATTGTCATCAATCATTAAAATCTCTTACATAGTCTACTTTCAAAACTTATTTCTTATGTCATTAATTTCTTAAAAAGGAATATTCCATGTTCATGACTCACTGTTCAATACAAACACTAACATGTTGCTAAGCTAACGTGCAACATTCTAATAAGCAATACAAAATTTACTGAAATTGTAATAAACTATTTGTTATCAGTAGCCTACTAAATAAATTATATTGTAATCGACGGCTGTGTCCAAAAACTGGAAAATGCTGCCTTCAGAGGACATATTTCAAGGTAAGAAGGCATCAAGGCAAGTCCGAATCCAGTGTTAGCTTCACTTCCTGTCTCATGAGATACCTTCCTCTGATCGATTTCTGAAGGCAGCATAGATGTATCCTTCACTGCCTTTGATATCCCACAATCCTGTGTGTCCATTCTGTGACTGTTGAGCTTGAAAATTAAAGATGGCGTCCGAAAGTTGAGTTTGCTGGTCAGTTTGTGTCATTTCTAGCGAGAAATTACTACTGTAGTCATTAAATATTTGTTTAGTTCTCACCGCTATTTTCCGGTAGATCATTAAACTGTTACGCTGCCTCAGATGTTTGTCCGAAATTAGTTTCGTGAGATACCTTCATGCACAAACGCTGCCTTACAAGTCATTGCCTGACAGGGCAGTGAGGCAACAAGTCAGCTTCCTAGGTTTTCGGATGCAGCATATTTCTCTGACCTCATCCACCATCTTGGATTTGCACTGCATTCTGGGATTGTCTTCTCTGTGAAGGATCCATGCGAGATATCTTGGGAAGCAGCATAATTAGCCTTAGTGTCTAAAATGCCTTAAAATCCACCTCACTAAGTTTTGGAACAGAACGATATTTAAATGTCAAAAGGGTGTAATTTCTATGCCATTCTCACCCTGTAACAGAACTGCTAAATGGAGGACTTTTTTCAAACAGGTTTCCTAAACACTTCCCATTCTTTATTGGTCGGACAAAACAGATAGCCCTACCCCAAACTCACACCATTGGTTGCGCCACCGCTGCTATGTTGGGCTGGTCGGAATTTCCATCTGATTACAAAAAATGTGCACTTTGTACATTCAATTCTTGTATCTATACTTTGGAAATGGTGTGAATTTTAATGTTTATCCCATAGACATCCATTGAATGTGCTTGACTGTAAATGTGATTTTTACAAACTGACAGATAAGTGGAAATTCTTTTCTGTGGTATCTTAATTTGTACTGAATCCTTGAACATTTCACATCAACTCCACAAAGGACCATCAAGATGTGTCAAGAAACATAGGATCCAAACTGTGATTTTCAGTCTTTGCGATCACAGCAAGTATATTTAGAATTCAAGAGCATCCAGCAAACTCAGTGGTATCCAATCGGAAGAGCAGACAGGTGCTCTCTCAGCCAGACATGCTACAAATATAAAAATGTGTCTGTCAGACTCCTAGAATATTCTGAATGCTTAGAGCGCAGACACACTGTTGTGTGCCAGAGGGTGCTGGGTTAGTTTCTACCATCTGTGATATGGGTTTTGACCACTTCCAGCCCCCACTCAATGTTTTTACAGCTTTATAGCTCGCCTAGTGCTGTTGCGCATCTCCTCTCAGAAACCATGTTGTTCGCTGATGTTTGGGAAATGTTGTCTGGTCGTACGTCATTTGTCAGTGTGATAGTAATCTCTTGTGGGCAATATCAAAACCCACATGGCCTTCTCAATCTGCTATTTCTTGATCTGCCAAAACAGTGTGCTTGAGATTCTGCCACACTGCTCTGGAAACATTCGGAGCACACACTTGGATGACCTCACCTGGATAGCTTGTGTTTAGCAGCGTCCATCTGCCCGTTGGTTGTTTATGTTAAATCCTGACGTTCTCAGAGCTGAAGGATATTGGTAGTTCAACACTCGCCGATACACAAGAGCTTAAAGCCGCCCCTACAGACACACACATGCACGCTCAACACTGAACAAACAACAAACATTGCCACTCCTACCTCGGCTTGTTGAAGCTAGCCTGGCTGAGAGGTAAGCTTCACACAGGAAAATGAATAATTTACACAGTGCCCTTAACTTCAAAAGCCCAAGGCAATAAACTGGAAGGGGAGGGGAACGATGGGTTCAGAGCGGAGAGAAATCTCCAGCGATTTTAGCTGTCAAACACTCTCGGTGCCACGGCCTGCCTAAACATGTGTGGCGTCATCATTTGCACATATATAATTAAAATATTAATATGTGTGAAGACCTGTGATGGATCAGAACATGAATATCCATAGTTAAAGGTGGTTATGATAGTTCTCTAATATGTCTACTAGGTCTAGATGAAGCTCATCCAGTCCAAAATAGGTTTGCTGGCTGGCAGTCAGGCGAAACAAGAGCAGGAAGTGCGGTCCATCACAATCAATTTCTTGCATACGTTCACACATGAATGGCAAGTGTGTGTGGGAGGGCAAAACCAATTGAACTCTGAAAAACATGTTTTTATTTGAAAGACGGTCAGTCGACAGAAGGGAAAACATGTTGATGCGTGCCCCACCCATCTCTCTTTTCTTTTTGATTTGGTGATCTGAAGCTCCTAATAGGCTCATGAGATCACATGATTTGTGATCTAATAAATCTTTGGCTTTAATATAAAGAATCTGAATGGTTTTTGCAGCCTGGTGCCTTAAGAGAACCTTTTAAGAAAACCTGTTTCAAAGAACCCAGTAGGCCTTCACTTTGATAACTTGGACTAATAAGCTGAAGATCCTATGACTGTAACCTTAAGAATTTTTTTGAAACCTAAAGAACCATGTAGCAAAATTTAGAATATAGAAAAATAAAAGGAACTTAAGGGGGTAGTTCACAGAAAAATAAAACTTCTGTCATCATTTACTCATATCGTCTCAAACCTCTTACTTTCTTCTGTGGAACACACACACACACACACAAATGATATTTTGACAAATGTCTCAGGGGGTTTTTTCTTTGTTTTTTTGTTTTTTACATACAATGGAAGTCTGAAGTCACCAAATCTGTTTGGTTACCAACATTCTTCATATCTTCTGGAAGGAAGAATAGGCCTACTACAGGTTTACATTAGGGTGAGTAAATAATGACAGAATTTTGGGTGAACTATCCCTTTAAGGTGCTCCAAAGACCCATTAAAAATTGTATTTATTTTATTTAAACTTCTTATTTAAATTGGGCCAGGGAAAAAATATTGTGTTTCATCTTAAAGACCCCCTGTAGTCAATCATTTTATCCCTTAAAACTCATCTTTGATCACCAAAATGACACATTAAAAAAAAAATTCCTGTGAAAAAAAAATCTTCATGCCTTAAAATAGCTTGAACGTAACTCCACACCCTTGCCTCATTTATTATACGCGGTCTACGAATATGCTAATTAGCCCCGCCTCCACTCACTCACACGAGCTCAGAGATCCACTCGGTCAACTTACTGAGGTAAATGCTGCAAAATGGTATCGCTTTTTACAACGCCAGGCACACAACGGTAATTAATATGATTAGCCTTTTGCTTGACTACATTATCAAACAGCTAATAATGTGTTGCTAATGTTACACAAACCATGTTCCCGTTCGCGAGTCAGACAGCTGTCTTCTAAAAATCAGTATCCATAGAAACGCTTTGAACACCTTAAGGTCAGTCGAGAAAGGCATATAGTTCATCACAACATCGTTATATACATCATACACCCGCTATATGGCCAAATTCACCCGATTTTTTATATCCACAGAAAAATATACCGGATATCCTCTTGAGACTCTCCTGCTTCAGAGCGGTCATGGTTAATGATATGCTAAAGCCCACCGGCATGTTGACATGATTGGTTACAAGGTAGTTTGTGACGTCAGAAACACCAGCGTTTTCAAACTGCGGGTTTGAGGTGTTTTTTTTCACTGCAGTTTTAAATAGCCTAGAAAATACTCAGCAATAGTGTTGACTTATGAATTTGCACATGGTTTGTCTTAAATCATATTAAAAACACCACATAGACATATAAACAACATAAAAAAAATTATTTTCACCACATGGGGACTTGTGTGTTATTCACTATAAGCGATAAACCGCCAGGCGGTTTTCACTGTGGGTCACGTGAAGTTTGAGAACGGTAATGCGTCCATGCCAAAGGCCCACAACAAAGATATTCAAAATAAAGTCAACTAACTAGTTCATTGGTGGGCTTGTATTTACATATTTCTGACATGAGCGGTACGTGGCGCTATTCCAAGATTTCGCATGAAAATACTAACACAGAATTACCAGTTCGAATCCGTCTGATTAATCAATTGAATGGACTCAATGAGTCTGTCAGATTGGCTTCTGAATCAACATTCAACTACTGACTACTAATTTACTGACCTGTGAGTTGCGTTGCGTCATTTCTTCAATTACTGTTTTAGGTAGCCGTTAGGCTGCTCTTGCTGTGCTGTCAGGTGTCGTTTGCAGATATTTTAATACAACACTACAGTATTTATTTTACTGTTCTCTGAACAACATATCATGTACCTCTCCTTCTAGACAAAGACTTGAATTAGTAAACACCTTAGCCACAAATTGTTGTCAGGAAAGAGCTGTGTAAGAAAGAGAAATTGCTGACTCCATGATATGCTTAAGAGGGGTGGTCTCCGGGATCCTTCATGGCTAATGGGTAAAACCCTACACAGAATTTCCCACACTACCCATCTCAATTTCAGTAAGTGGCTTTTTTTTTTTTTTAAACAAGATATTTCTTGTTTTATGACCTTGTCATTTGCTCATTCTAGTGAATCTAAGGTTGTTCAGAGAACTCACTCAGAAAGAACAGTAGGTGTGTGTTCTTGTGTGTGTTTAGAGATTATTGTGGGTGGCCTCAGAGAGAGAGAGAGACAGCAAAAAACAGTCAACAGTAAATGTCTCCTGTCACACCCTGCTTAGCGTATGTCTAGTCTGGCTCCTCAGAGGTGGATTTACACCAAGAGTTTGACAAAGTGTAAATTATGATGCTGTAATACAAAAAGGCTTTAGCATTCCATGTATTTTTCAAAAACAATAGAAGTTAATTATGATAAATTGCTGTTCCATTGCATTTTTCTCTTTGGATAACAATCAGCTAAGAACTGAAAGTAATAATAGGTCACACCCAGTTCCTAACAGACAGATCAGTGGTGCCATCTTAGGCCTGGCCGAGGACGCCCAGAGATGTTGCTATAGCCTACTGTTCTCATTCATACAATAGCTGCATGTTCCATCACCTAAAAAAAAGTAGCCACACACACCTTCCCTCTCCCTCTTGTGCTTACACACCTATATTTATCTGTTTTAAATCGCAAAGTTCATGAAGACAGCTGAATTCCCCAGAGAAGCGGTGAGATTACTGATCTTTGAACTGAAAACCCCCACTGTTCAAAAGCATGCAGTAGAGTTTCTTTTGAACTGTTTCTATCTATAAATGTTGGATTAAATGTCACTTAGCACGTGTTACCCTTAGAACTTGTTTACACTGTACTCATGTACAGTCCAAGCATCAAAACATCCAGGTCATTCTACAAAACAAGTGCCTGTTTTAAGTTTCAAAAAGGCTTGGAACATTCTGACATACAAAATGTTTTTACGTCTTAAGAAAATTATACATATTAATATACGTACACTACCATTCAAAAGTTTGGGGTCAGTAAGAATTTGTTTTTGAAAGAAGTCTGTTATGCAGATCGAATGGCTCAGCAATCAGACATGAAAAATGACATCCTGAATGGGAATTTGTACTTTTTTAGTCTGAACACACTACAGGTTAATCCACAAGAACAACATAAGAGATTTCATTTTGCTGGTCCAGGACTAGGCACAATCGATTCACATCAAGATCATCTACGGGAAAGGGCATCAACGTCAACTCAGGAACAAGTCAGAGACTAACAAACAGTGTAGTTTTTGAAAATAAACAGGGTGGAGCCAACACTTGAAGCACTCCAATGGTGTCTGTTAGTTCATTCCTGGCACTTTACCATCCACAGGCATTCGTAGATTGTATTATTAAAGCTTATTTTGGTACCACAGCAAACAAAGAGGAACCCAATACAAGTGCTACTACCAAGTAACCTCAATTGACTTTCTTCGAGCCCTTCCTCCGTCAAGGAGGAACAGGAAGTGACAGTGGAGCGTTAACGGCTTGTCACTGCAATCTTCCCCCTTCCCCCACTCAAACCCCCCTCACCACAGCATGTCCGTAAATGGACAACATTTTGCCCTCCATTCCCAGGACAAAAAAAACACAGGCCCGGGGTTCACACAAACCCTTGTAATGTCAAGGTAAGCACAGATTAACCTGGACAGTTTCCACTACCTCCCCCATACACACCTTTATTGCATCTGAAAGTAGGTAAAAAGTTCTTGCTTTACAGACTGGTAAATGAGACCTAATAAACACAAATGAAGAAAGCCATTGGAGCGCAGTTCAACCACTTTGTACCAAGCATGAAACTAGTGTCATTTTAAACCAAAAAAAGGTCAGTGAAAGCTGTGGCACACCAACGATTCTTAGAACCGTTGCCAACCTAGACAACAGCATTTAACGAGAGGCATAGCCATTGTTTAACACTTTTGCACATTTCAGATTTCTCAGCTTCATGCTTTTCCAAACCTTTATAAACTTTCTGAACGGCAAAAGATGATATTTTGAAGGATATTAATGTCCATACAATGAAATTCAATGGTGTCCAAAACAACAATGGACCCCATTGACCTGCACTGTATGGAGAAGGGAGAAAAAAAAAAAAAA
>RJVU01062584.1:6467789-6478218 GCA_003731715.1 Anabarilius grahami | reverse complement strand
TCAGGGGCGGTGCGGCTGTGCTGCTTGCCCTCGATGTGTGTGTGTGTGTGTGTGTATACAAGGTGGAGAGGGGGATGTTTTCTCTTTAGACAGCTAATTGACTCACAGATGTCAGGATGAGCCAGCAGAGGGGTGGCAGCAGAACCAGGGGCCTCAATTGCATATGGCAGGGTATCGCGCCTGCCATACCTTGATCACCCAGTAAATGCCAAAGAATTACACATCAAGATACAAATTATTAAATTAATTCTAAATTAATTTTTTAAAATAGCAACAAAAAGAAAAGAACAATAATCTGAGTTAGGTATATACAGTGGGTACGGAAAGTATTCAGACCCCCTTAAATGTTTCACTCTTTGTTATATTGCAGCCATTTGCTAAAATCATTTAAGTTCATTTTTTTCCCTCATTAATGTACACACAGCACCCCATATTGACAGAAAAACACAGAATTGTTGACATTTTTGCAGATTTATTAAAAAAGAAAAACTGAAATATCACATGGTCCTAAGTATTCAGACCCTTTGCTGTGACACTCATATATTTAACTCAGGTGCTGTCCATTTCTTCTGATCATCCTTGAGATGGTTCTACACCTTCATTTGAGTCCAGCTGTGTTTGATTATACTGATTGGACTTGATTAGGAAAGCCACACACCTGTCTATATAAGACCTTACAGCTCACAGTGCATGTCAGAGCAAATGAGAATCATGAGGTCAAAGGAACTGCCTGAAGAGCTCAGAGACAGAATTGTGGCAAGGCACAGATCTGGCCAAGGTTCCAAAAAAATTTCTGCTGCACTTAAGGTTCCTAAGAGCACAGTGGCCTCCATAATCCTTTAATGGAAGACGTCTGGGACGACCAGAACCCTTCCTAGAGCTGGCCATCCGGCCAAACTGAGCTATAGGGGGAGAAGAGCCTTTCTACAACTTTCTCCCATCTCCCGACTGCATCTCTATAGCTCAGCCACAGTGATCTTTGGGTTCTTCTTTACCTCTCTCACCAAAACATACATTGAAACAGCATATATCATAACATGATTTTGTAGGAATTGTGAACAGGAGCTAAAGAGAGTACCTATTAAAAGCAATTTGAAGGGATCGTGTGGGGTCCTAATGGAGACCCGATTTCGGGGGGGACCCAATTTGTCACTACTCTGGCGCAAACTGCTGCTTGCTTACATGGATGTACATAGGAGGTCAAGATTTTTGATTAATACATAAAACGTAGTAATAAAATAATAACAATATATGGCACAAGCTGCATGGGATTATTTTATGACACGTTTGCATCCTCTTTTAAAGAAAAAACTTAATGCAATCACCATACTTTGTCATTAAATTGACAAGCGTGAGCAGGGCTTTTTTGTGTGTGTTTCACAAAAGGTCACTTAGGGTGAGTAAATAATTACTGGATTTTCAGTTTTATGTGAACCGTCCCAGAGACAATCAGAGAAAAATAAGTTGTGAAGAGGTAAATAAAGTCCAAGTGGATGAAAGCTATCATTTGTTTTTATGATTTTTAAGTCATTCAAAGTCAGAGGTTGTCACTGTGATTTTTACAGATTTTTAAATAATTAATTTTAAATAATTCTATTGTGTAACATGGACTTCACTTGACCAGTTTATGACATCTTTTAATCAACTGACGCCACACACACATACACACAGTCAAAACGGTCTGCAAACTAATTTGTTATGGCCACGTCAAGGGCATAGTTCTTCTGCTATAAATAAATCCAATGCACAAACAGAGTTTGCGGAGCATGAGCACACGACCGCTAGCCAATCAGTCCTCGTACATGCACATGCATGCTTACCAAAACACACAAAAACACACCCAAACAGACACACAACACCTCATGAGATGCATTCACTGGTACAAACAAACAAACACTGTAACTCAACCTGAGATGGTGTTTTTGGTGTTGAGCACAAGACAATTGTGATCTAATATGAAGAGACTGGTGTATAATCTATAATGAATGGTTTTAATTTAAGGGTTTTAATTCTCCAGAGAAAAACTGATTTTAAGTGATAATAATAATAACAACATATAAAAGTTTCAAGACAGAGCTACCATGAGTCCTGAGGGTTTTAATCAAGACCAAAATGCTGATTTATTGAGATAAGACTATTTACAGTTTTTTTCTTCAGATTTCCATACACATTTTTTATTCTAATTAAACATGGGATTCATTTTAGAGCTGGCTGTTTTGGTTTAAGGCATTTGTAATATTATATAATTTTTCTGAAATGGGAAAAATAGTTCTGGAACCAAGGCCACTGAAAATGTGGGCGCCCATTTTCGTGTTTTATTGAGAAAAGACACCTTGTTACACAATATACTCTGTTTTTATGTCAAAGAAAGAATCAAAACTTATAGAACTTACGAAAATGAAATGACAATGTGGCTTTGTTTTTTTGTGCATGACATATTATTATGGTTTATAATTTCTAAAATAATATCTGTCATATAAAAGGAATATAATGATGTCACGTTGGGCAGTACTATCTGCTTCGATGACGTCACAGCAGTTGTTATCAGAAAACTCCCAAATAATCAAAGACCTTGAGCCTCATGAAAAACAAGCGCATACACTCCTACACACTCTTATACACGTATTAAGAAATCCCTGTGTTGTTTTGCAATGCCACACATAGAAAATCCCCCCACCAGACAAAATATCACACATACAAGAGCAAAACACTAAAATCCTCCACCTTTACTCAGCGTGACTGTATGTGTGATTGCAAAAACATGCAAGTGTTTGTGCCACAAGTTACCCAAATCTCAGCTGAATGCGAGCCAAAGCTCACGTTGGATGTCGAGTCAACCCTATCCGCTGCCCACAAGTGCAAAGTTTGTATCCTGTTATTCTACTCGCCCACGCCGCTGTTGTCATCCTTTGCTAGGAAACTGTGGGGGAGATGACCGGTGCCACCAGCAGGGTTTCACTTCCAGTACTGTGGAGTGACAGGAGGCTGGAGAAAGCAACAGGACACACTAAAGGGCATACTGCAAAAAAAGACAAAGAAATTGTAATCAGTATTTTTGTGTATGAATGTCATTAAATAATAATAAGATTTCAAACCAATAGTATGGATGACATACTTTCTGTGCAAAAAAAGGTTTCAAAATAAATAAATACAACTTTGTTCAAAATGAAGACAAAAGGTATTTGGACACCTTCTAGACGTTAAATGTTGTTGGGACGTATGATAATGTGATGAACTAACCTGTGGTTACTCTGCTAGGACATCTCTGTGGGGAACTTGAGGAGGAAATTACTTAATACATCCACTAAACATGACCTTGGGACCATGCAGCTGGTTAACAGAAACTACTGGTTTAACCGAAAAAGAACACTCAATTTAGTTTTGAGAAATGGTTTAAATCTTTTGTTTTCCTGATGCCAGTTGGTTGGATATTTTGAATCCAATGCAATGACATACAGACATTTTTAAAGGCATAAGTGTTTGAATACATTTTGGAGCAGCTATATTCTCTAAAAACAAATGTTAAATTCAGTTCATTCAATTCAGTTCTGTATTGTATAAAATAAGTATATACAATACTTTTATTATACAATAAAATAAATATATTTTAAATCTCTGGTGTATTTTTCTCACTGAGCTTGTCATAATTGATAGAGTTACCTTAAAGTCATGATGAAACAGAGGTAGTGACAGATCTGTAACAGCTTATTGAAAAATGAAAAATGTAGGGTGGGTTCTTCTATCCATCAGTTGTTAAAGGGTTAGTTCACCCTTTTTTTATCTTCTGAAGACAAATTAATATATTTTTGATGAAATCCAAGAGGTTTCTGATCCCCCCATAGAAAGCAACGCAAGTACCACATTCAAGGTCCAGAAAGATAGTAAAGACATTGTTACGTGACTACAGTGATTCAACCTTAATGTTATGAAGCGACAAGAATATATTTTGTGTGCAAAAACAAAACAAAAATAATGACTTTATTCAACAATAGTGTGACGAGCAGGGCGGGCGAGAGCCGTGAGGGAACGGCGCGAGGCCGGTGACGCAAGTGTTAATGATCGTCACCTGCGAGGCGCACCGGCCTCGAGTCCCTCACGGAGGAGCTCCGGGAGCATAAAAGGAGGAGCGACGACAGTGAAGGACGAGAGAGGACCAGGCCTGGACTTTATGTTATGTTTTATTATGTTTGTGTGGCCGGCAGACGTCCGCGAGGGCATTACTTTCGTTTTGTTTGTTTATTTTGGAATTAAAGTTTTGTTTGAATGTTCGCCGGTTCCCGCCTCCTTCTTCCCGTACTTACGAACTGCGTTACATATAGTTTTGATAAGCTTCTCTTCCCTGTCATTCTCCTATGCTCTTTACGTTGTGGACAAAGTGCAGCGCTTCCAGGTTCTACGTCAGAACACAAACTCAGTATTGGCCAATAATGACCCGGCATTCTGACGTAGAACCTGGAAGCGCTGCAGTGTGTCTACAACATAAACAGCATAGGAGAATGACAGAAGAGAAGAAATTGTTGAATAAAGCCCTTATTTTTGTTTTGTTTTTGCGCACAAAAAGTATTCTCGTAGCTTCATAACATTAATGTTGAACCGCTGACTATTTTAATGATTTCTTTCTTTACTACCTTTCTGGACCTTGTGGTGATTACGTTGCTTTCTATGGGGGGGGGGATCAGAAAAAATTACTAACTCAGATTTCATAAAAATATGTTCATTTGTGTTCCGAAGATGAACAAAGGGCTTACGGGTGTGGAACAATATTAGGGTAATAAATGACAGAAATTAAATTTTTGGGTGAACTAACCCTTTAATTGCATTTTGTGAAGTGGGCGTTAGACTCAACAATGAAGGCGGGTCTGAATGCAGGTTTGTAGTTGATTGTGGGTGGGGTTTAAGCAGACTAAATAAAGTCTGCTATATGTCACCAGAGAGAACTCTGTCATTTCACTGGAGAATCAAGTTATGACATTATGATTAAAAATTACAAGGTCCAAAAAAAAAAAAAAGATCAATAAGATGCATTTAGAAAACAGAATTTTCATTTCATTCCAACTTTAAAAATGTGTTATCAGACAGCTAACATGTTGACAGTTTAACTAACCTGCTCAGTGAAGACTCTTTTCAAACTGACAGTTTGAAATCTGCTATAGAGACCCTTATGGTAACACGATACATTATAAATAGCTGTCGACACATTTTGGAATTCAGCAACATACCAAATTAACCTTAAATATATTTATATATAGCTAGGAGAGTTTGCATTCACAGTTATTACAGGCCTTAATGCATGTTCACACCAACAACAATAACTGTGAAGATAACTATAATGTTAAGTAACTTCTGTACACCAAAAGTGTATCAATACATTACTCACCAATAGCGCATTATAAGCGCATGTTGCAGTTATGTTGTCTGCCACTTTAAATGCTCGAGCTCTTTAAGGTGGGGTGTTTTTTATCGTTCATCAGCTAGAAAAAAAAACATTCCTCTGTAAGTGATTCTAACAATATTGTTCCTTTGTGTCATTATCGTTATGGCTGTGGTGTGTGGACTTTATTAAAATGTATAGTTTGAGATATCATTATAGCTATCGCCCTTGGTGTGACAGGCTCTTTAGTCATGAATGTAAATGCCCACACTATGTTCTCACATGCTTTGTCATGGGAGTACGTGCTCTTGCATCACAGGAAGTGAATATGAACACTGTGACCTACTGCATTGCATGACTATCATCATGTGTTTCTTGTGCATCTTGTTAAGTACATTCAACAGAAATTGCTGCCTTTATCGGTTCTTGATTCAAAGGAAAGAAATTTGACTAGCAATTATGTTAAAAGGAAAACACCTCTTTAATTGCGCTTTTAATTAGCCACCTTTAATGGTTTTTACTTGCTAGACATTGTCTTTATGTTCATGAGCCTAAAGTAAAAGACAAAGACCGTATGGACAGTGGAATATGACAATGGAAACCGATAAAGACATCTACCTCAGCACTATCAAAGTGGAAAATGCTTCATTAGCATTCAGCCCCATGTGCACAATGATGACATTATCATCAAAATGAGCTGCAGCTTTGTTGACATGCTGGTACTGCTGGGGTTTCCTGGAGCTTTTGGGAACAGGATGTAGCTGGTAGCTCACTTAACCTCTGGTCTGGCCATAAAAATTGACAGAGCTAAATGAAAAAGGTCTTCGGTGTGTTTTTTTGGTTTTGTTGTTGCGTGTGTAGGCCCTGCATTGTCCTGATGGTTATTATTTCCTGTGATATTGCACAATTACTTATTCTAGCACCGTGAAGAAATGCAGAATGTTTAAATTCTGAACATTGTGTCAAAAGGGGTGTGCTGAAAAGGTTTCGATATTCATAAACACACACACAACAGGATTTGGAAACAGACAGGAGGCGGTTACTTCCTCTCGTTGAACAAGACGAGATGTAAGAGACTTCCTTTCATCTCTGATACAAAATTAGGAATTTTTCGAACTAATCTGACACTACATTCCACACATGCTTGTAAGCGATACCATCGGCAATAATTCAGGCGAGAAAATTAATCAGGGAAGCGTGCAAAAAAATTAATTGCAAGGGATCGCCAAAAGTTAGACCACAGAGGTTTATGCCGTCAATGATCTTAAGCCATACATTGTCAGAGTGCTCCTCCTGAAGAATACTGGATGACAAAATCAATATGTATATTGAGTGTCACATGATTTCCTCAGATGACCTTCACACAGTTTGATGAATGGTGTGGAGAATCAGTAATGCGTCGGCCGTGGCCCATGTGATACCTCCCGATTGCAGCACAAACACATGTTTGTCAATCCTCACAAACACTGTACTATTTGTTTGTCTGTCTCGCTGCTGTAAAGGTCTCCCTCAATCGATATGTGCATGTCTCTGAATACTCAAACTACACTACCACAGTCACATACATCCTAAATTACCATACAGTAAACTATAGGCTTACTGAAACCTATAACAATTAAAATAAACAAGACATTATTGTGAGATATGGGTCAATGACGTGACGCTATTTTTCGTGTCCATATGGTTTAGTCAAATTTAAAGGGGTTAAAATTCAATTATAAATTTGCAAATTACTTGCATACATTCTCTTTTTTTGAGGACTAAGTCTAACATTTCTGGTTTTAATCTCATTTTGAGAGAATATTTGGGGGATGATTGCAAAAACGTCAGAGTGGTGTAACCATAAAAACTATGTACCAAATAATTGATCTTGTTTAAAAAAGGTTAAATTATCAATAAATAAATTCTCAGTAAATAAAAGTAAATGGAACACCATTGTATTTAATTTGGGGAATCATGTGAGTCAAGTCAAATTCCTGAAGTGTCAAGGTGGTGTAACCACCTTTCAGTGAGCCATTTTGTTAAAATTGTGCAAGAAGACCATGTGACATGAGTATTAACGTTTTAAAATATTCTCATGTGCTTACATAGGTGTCCATGATAATGCCAATTTGACTCCTATTGCAAGCCTTTCTGTTATAGGGGCCAATTTAGTCAAATATCCCTAGTTTATGATGCTGATTAAAGATGTAATATAAACTAACCTACTATTTGGAACTATTTTCAAGTGTTTTTTTATTGAGAAATTCACCTTTTTTAAACAAGATCAATTATTTTGGTACAAAAAGTTTTTTACGGTTACACCACATTGTCATTTTTGCAATCATCCTCCAAATATTCTCCCAAAATGAATAAAAAAAAAACTTGGTCCTCAAAAAATAGAATGTATGCAAGTAATTTTAACCCTTTTAAATTTAATTAAACCATATGGACACAAAAAAAATTGCGTCAAGTCATTGACCCATATACAGATAAAAAGAGGATGTATTCTTGTTTTCTTGGTGGCACAGTAAGTGAAGCAGCCTAATGGCTTTTTAAGAGTAATGATTCACTGACATGGAACGCAGTTCTGAGAGTCACAAGTAGCCGATCTGGGGTTACCAACACAACGGAACCTACAACCATAGTTGGCTAACAATGCTTTTGGGAAACGCACCCCGATTAAATTCGGCAAGTTCATTCAGTGAACGATTTGTCAGACTGGTTCGTGAGTCATCTTGAGCGGTTCAATACAAGAACCAACTCATAAGATTAATCTGTTTGTGAAACGGAACGGTACACCACACGAGGAGTGTGTTTGTTTTTGTGTGCAGAGCGTGAGGAGCGGTTAAAGCGGTAAAAGAAACACTGCTGTAATCTGCGATACACTTGTGCTAAGTCATCCGATAAATATGTACCTATAGTTACCTATATTTCACACTTTCACCCACTTATTTCCAATCTGTGACCATTTCCACTCACAGTTTGCGGTGTCTCCACTCACATCTTCTATCGAAGTTTACTTCACCAAATGCGTTCATCCAGAACAACCTGCAACGTCATCAAATACAGACGCAAATCGTGTCGCACGAGTTCAGGTATGGTGACAGTTGAGTAAATAAATAAATTTATTGATTATATTTTGTCATACTCAAAACTCCAGAATTAAGTGGTAAATTTTTGTTGTTATTAAAGGGTTAGTTCACCGAAAAAGGAAAATTCTGTCATTACTCACCCTCATGTTGTTCCACACCCGTAAGACCTTCGTTCATCTATATTTTTGATTAAATCAGAGAGTTTTATGACTCGTCCATAGACAGCAATAACCACCACTTTCAAGTTCCAGAAAGGTACTAAAGACATAAAAAAAAAAAAAGATGTGACTGAAGTGGTTCAAGTGGAACAAAAAGATGTGACTGAAGTGGTTCAAGTGGAACTTAAACAGCTTATGATACAGAGGAAAAGATATTGTTGAATAAAGTCGTTTTTTTTTTTTGTTTTGTGCACAAAAAGTATTCTCATCACTTCATAAAGTTAAGGTTGAATCACTGCAGTAACATTGACTGTTTTAACGATGTCTTTAGTACCTTTCTGGACCTTGAAAGTGGTGGTTAAATTGCTGTCTATGGACAAGTCATACCTCTTGTATTTCATCAAAAATATCTTAATTTGTGTTCCAAAGATAAACGAAGGTCTTACGGATGTGGAACGACATGAGGGTAAGTAAGTAATGACAGAATTTTCATTTTTGGGTGAACTAACCCTTTAATATGAATATGAAATTGTCTTCTTAACGTCTTAAGACTCTTTTATATAGTAGGTAAAAAGCAGCATGTGAAGTACACGGAAGACCTTCCAGCGAAATTCTGAAGTGCACATCAAATGGACGCTTTACTATCCCATAAGGCAACGGGAGAGGGTGAATGGCAGTGAAGCAATATAACAGATGCTGGTAGGTCACATGACAATGACAACATGACGAATGTAGTATATCCAGATTACATTCATAGGCTGAATCCCAAATGGCACACTTCATAGCACTTTCGGTCTTGTGGATTTACAATGGCTGCCGCTTGCGCGTGTCCGTTAAGTCCACGAGATCGTAGGGTGTCCCATTCACCATTTTAGGTTTCAGAAGGGTGCTCACGAGTGCCCCCTTTGCGGCCGCTATGCGCCCTCGATGGGTACTTCAGCTGAGCCTGCAAGTTTGCAAGCTACGCAGAGGACTTTACCCAGCAGTCAAAGCGGCATTACGTCACTAAAGTGAGGACTCAGAGGAAGACTGCGAGTGTTTAGGGTGCTATTTGGGATCCAGCCATACTGTACACATTCATACTATGGCACACTTCATGGAAACTTGCGGTCTTGCAGACTTACAATGGCCGCTGTGTACTTGTGTCCGTTAAGTCCACAAGACTGTAGGGTGTCCCATTTGTCATTTTAGGTTTCAGGCCGAAATGTGCCTTTGATGCGCACTTTTGCTGAGCTTGCGAGCTCAGCAGCAGACTTCTACCCGACAGTCAAAGCGGAATTAGCATTGACTGATAAGTACATATTCCTCCTCTACTTCCATTGATGTACCCTTGTCCCCTATGCTGTATTCAGTGCCCTTCAGACTAAACATGTTCCCTGTGATTTGAAATCTGTTACGTCACTACAGTACAGTAAACCGCACTGTACCTTACGACAATCAACTACACAACAATAAACCGTTGTACTAACACATTTTCTCCCCTGTTTGTAGCTGCATTGTTGTGTTAAACTAACATTATGATCCATTTTAATGAGATTGGTGGAGAAAATTGAGGCATGTATTCTGAAGTGCTTTTCAGGTGTACTGGAAATAGATTGAGAAAGATTAATGTTATAATTTTAGTGATTGTATAATCCTCTTTGACTGTAAAGCCGAGCATAAATGTGTTAAATGGACAGCATTTGAGCTGCATGAATAAAACGCGAGGCAGCGATGCCAGATGAGAGAGAGACAGTGAATGGGAGCACGCTCTGTCTATATGTGGGCCGTCACTTGTGTGGATGGTGATTTCCATATCAATATTTGAGAGCTGGTGAATAATTTAT
>RJVU01062584.1:6446180-6467700 GCA_003731715.1 Anabarilius grahami | reverse complement strand
GTGTGTATATGTGAGAGAGACACACACACAAACCCAGTGGTTGTAATGGTCAGCGTTCATTGTTCAGGGGTCAGTCCTTTCGGTCCACTCACTTCAATTCTTCTCTGCGTCGTTATATAATCTATGGGTCGCTGCTTCTTCCAGAAAATGTGCCGTCCAAAAAAAGACATCTGCTCTGTAAGAGAATGCCCTAATTATTCATGACCATTTAAGCTTTGAGGAGTTAGTCTGTGTAGCATATGTGTCCTTCTCACTAGCGCATTGTTCGGACCTCACTAGTTAAAGACTCGTTCATTGTATTTTTCTCTTTCCCCGACAATAGTGTTAAGTATTCATGCAAAGGAGCTCTGGATTCTGCCCAGAAACCTATTTTGGGATTCTCTCTTGGTTTCACAGACTCACGTTTTTTTTTTCCTCTTCTTGTCACTGCCCTAAATCTTTCAGTGTCTATCTGAATTCTTTTTTTCCCTCTGTGTGCCGATCAATATTGGTAACACATCCACATTTCATACATATTGATATTTCAGTAACTCCTTGGAATTTGCATGTCTGGAATTCTGTAAAACGGATTCTTGTGGCCACCATCACACCCTCAATATAATCCTGCAGAATCCGACAGGCAGCAATTACAACAAGTCACACACACACAACTATCATTTGCACCTGGGACATCACCTTGGCTCCAAACAAAGGAGTCTGCTTCTTTGTGTGAATGTGTGTGTGTGAGTGTGTGCTATTGTTGCGCCGTCAACGCCTGTTATTCACAGTTCTCGTACGCAGTCAGCCCATGAGAACAACAAATCACTGGTCAGTGTCAGAGGTCAGACTGATTAGACCCATGTTAATGTCATGCTAATGACTGGATTCACTAGCCCAGATATCAACAAACACTTGCAACTATGTTTTGCAAGAGTCTGAAAACATCCCCGAAGATGGGGTTTTCATGACATGTATGATGATATGCACATGTGTAACATTGCCTCTCATCATTGTTACATGCGTCATTGTTAGTGGAGACTTAGCCTAGTTAATATGAGATAATCTAACCAGAGGAGCTCTTCTCTATGTTCTCTTTAGTGTCAGCACTTTGCATGTCATAATCACAGTAGTAATATGAGATTCTGCAGAAAATGTGGGAATTGTGCCAGTAAACTTGCCACCATGATGCTAGGGTGTTTTGAGAGGTTGCTAGGGTGGTGTTAGATGTTTGCTAGGGTGTTGTGGGTGATTATATGATATTCTGGTCCCTAGATATAGCTCAAGTTTCTATGTCCAGAAAAGCATACCTATCTTTTCTAAGCCGGTCAATTTGAGGCATCATTCATGTGCAAAGCACCAACTAATATTTTATAAGTATGCTTTGGTTTTCCATTTTCTGCTTCTTAATTTGGGGGAAAAATGTAGGAATTACTATTCTCTATGAGTGAAATAATTAAGAAAGAAGGAAGCAGCCATTTTGCAAAGGAGAGAGCAGAGAAAAAGACTTGATTTAGACCTTGAACATTAAAAAAGTATTTTCATACTTTCATTTCAAGGAACTCATTTTTTTTTTGGAAAGATCACACTTTATAAAAGGACAAATAAGGGAACAAGGAAAAGACTTTTCGAACTGTGTTTGGGGAAATATTTCTTTTGTCATACCAACAACAGGCCTGACTGTATTCCCTCTTATTTCTATTGTTTGCAAACTCTGATCTCATTTATTGATGTAGCAATAGCTACACTACTTCCTTCAGGTGTAGTGAAATTGCTGTCTCAATCCTACTTACGAACTTAGACGTTCAGAATAGTGACATGCGTGTCTGAATTTGATTGCACTAATTTGAGTGCCCTTTAGGTGGCAGCACTCTCAGTTGGGCTGTTGTTTCCAATAAGAAGCCGAAGAACAAGATTGAATATGCTAATAAAAACAACAAAAAACTAAAGACAATGATGGAAATAACAGTAATGAATGTGCACTTGTTTAAACGCTTGTGCTAAGAGGTCAGAACACCTTACCTTAAAAAATTTAACAAGAAATCTGAAATATAATCAAACAATAAATGTTTGATTTCACAATCTATAGCTTTGTGTATATACTATTATATGTGACAATTTATAAGACATTAAGTGCCAGATTTATTAAACAGCAAATTAGCGTGAGGGCGCAATCCCAAAAAAGCGCAGATGGGAGTGGCAAGTTTTAAACATGATCTACTGACACAGACACAGCTGGATCATTTCCATAATGACCAATGCAATCTACCAAGAGCAGTGCAGATTAGCATGTGGTTTAAAACATACTTTTTTGAGTGGTAAATAATGGCGCAGACTTTAGTAAATCACCTTGCGTGATTAATTTAAATACTCTCTTCCCATAAATTTTGCGTCTGAAATGGAATCGCCTACAAATGCATATGCAATAAGGTCAGCCTCAAAAATAACCGTGTCCACGCCTTTTCAGCGCTAAGTTTTCACTGAGTACCTTTAGTAAATCCTGACAGTAGTTTTTTTAACGCCAAAAGAGGGTTTGCGCTGGCGCAAGCTCTTAGTAAATCTGACCCTAATAGTTGTAATAATTTGCTCAACAGGTGGGCTAAATTGTTCATGACTATGACAGACAGAAAAGCAAAACATATCCCAGGCTTTAAAATTAACCCTTTTTTCATTCGTGCATATGTTTCATTTCTAAAAATTCCTTTGACTTGGTTGTTTTTAATAAAAATTCCAGTGCAATGGCCACATCTCAAAATCCAATAAAGAAACAATTTATAGAACCAAAGCCCTGTTTACACTACCAGAGCGATAAAGCGACATGATCGTATTCAGTTCAATAGAGAGCTGGCAATTTCTGACGATACGAGCGACAGTGACCATTGGGGACAGGACGCAGGCGTGTCCCGCGACATGACAAAGTTGAGATATGCTTGACTTTATGCAAATGACGAGCGACTTACGGTAGTGACAAATATTGAAGTGAGTGGAGCGCACGTGATCCGTCACAACATCCTGTACTGGAGTGTCATGGCAAGATGGAGAAGTTTATAAGTTAAGTATATAAATTAAGTTTTATCGGTCAACAAATTTCCTATAATTTATGATTTGTTTCTGTATACATACGGTGCTCGTCATGCTGACCTCCGAGCGTAGCGACCCCACTGCCAGCCACTGGCGACATGCAGTGACAAACTTTACTGGCATTGTGAATGCAGCTCAAGTCCTTGTCCTACATTTTTTGCTTTTTTGTTAATCTGTTGCACTAAGGAAGAAGTGTATGTCACAATACGTAAGAAAATATCTACTGCTATTTCAG
Organism: Anabarilius grahami; assembly: GCA_003731715.1. Taxonomy (NCBI): domain Eukaryota; kingdom Metazoa; phylum Chordata; class Actinopteri; order Cypriniformes; family Xenocyprididae; genus Anabarilius; species Anabarilius grahami. Next base: position 6,464,408 of record RJVU01062584.1, on the reverse strand, counting down.
TTTCATTGTGATTTAAAAATTTGCCCGTCAACAGTCATACCAAAATGAAGCCACACGATCGGAGTTTCGCATGAGGGCGAAAAATTTCCCAATGCAGATTTTGCTCATGTTTAAGTTGGTCAAGTGAAAATCACTTCGTTGACCAACAAAGACCTGTTTAAGTGACTTCTGTGTGAGCAGAGCTTACTGACAGTAGACCTTAAGAGTTTTTTCAGATCGTTAATCCAAAGTATGAGCAATAATAATAGTGATGTCTTCACTAGTATACCTAATTTTCAGAATACCTTGACCACAGTTTCCCCAGTGCTAATAGAGGAATAGGTGTCCAACTCGCACTCATCTGGAGTCTTAACGAGGTTTACGATCAATACACGCATAAACAAACGAGTCAGTGAGACGTAGGCAGCAGCCTGTTGTCAGTCAGCGTTTTCCCCCAACAAAAGAAGCTCCTTCTGCTCATCTGCTACCAAACTCCCACCCACCCCCAACTCTGCTCAAGTTGCACTCCCTGCATACCACTTACTTTTCTCTCTCATTCTGCCCTTTTCTTCCCTGCACCCCCTCCTCTCCTCTCTCATGTTATCTTTTGTCAGGCCTTCCTCCTCTCTCTATCTGTCACACCCCAAAGCTGTCTTGCGTCAAGAAAACAGTAGCATTAACCCACTGAGAGCTGTGAGATTCATGTTCTTTTAAACTCCACAAATCAAACAAATATTAATATCATCCAGTTTTAGCTGCTTATTATCTAAAGATATACGCTTTGTATGATACTGTTTTCCTCACAGCTCAATTGACTTCTTGTACAAAAGTGAAACCACATTTTTTTATTGCGTCTTAGTTGGACACTTCATTTGCTGTTCAGCCAGCCGTGAAAGACTGCGCTCTGGCTTTCTCTGTTTTTCTGGCCTGCCCTTCCCCCCTATTGCACAAAGTGCCACACGCTTCCTGTTTACACTTGAAACAACTGGACTGGGAGAGAAGAGACTAGCTGTGTCATCGTTGAACCTCAGGTTTCTTTTCTATGGAGACATGCACCATGCGTTTTTGAATCCACCTGCTGAACTTGTATGAATTTATTATGAAGAGGCAGTTTGATTCACAAATGTTCTCAGGAATGTTTTTCTGTCATCATTTATTCACTTTTATATAACTCCAAATCTGTATGCAGTAAATGATTTTTGTTTTCCACAGAAAACTAACATGCAACATACAGGCTTAAAACAAGTAAATGTTTTCCTTTTTGGTTGAACTATTTCTTTAATGGCCAGGGTAGTATTGCTTTTTGATACTAAACACTTGTCCTCTCTTCTTCGTCCCTTTGACTTTCTCAGACACATTTCCTCAGTGGACAAAATGACGTAGACTTTGCTATAAATGTGGTTCCATAGAGCTGAAATCTCTCTCCTTCCATCTTTAACCACCATGACAATTTGATCATGGACTAATCTGAGTATTTGCTCACTTCCTGTCAACATCTTTGCTTGATAATGGCTGATATCAGACCCATTTATAATGATAAAGTTTACAGTAATAAAATAAAATTACAGTAAGAATTTTTTTATGTTAATAAAATATGTTTTATAAGTTTGGGGCTCAGTAAAAAAAAAAATCTTTCAATGAGGACATTAAATTGATCTAAAGTGACAGTAAAAACATTTATTATGTTACAGAAGATTTATATTGTAAATAAATTGTTCCTTTTGAACTTTCTATTTAAGCATCCTGAAAACAAAAATGTATTCCAAAAGTTTCCACAAAAATATGAACAAGTGTTTTCAACACTGATAATGAATTTCATTCATATTGTGAGAAAATACATGGCTTTTTACAAGTTTCACATCCTCCTCTTCCTCCTGGTTTTTACTCTCCCCATCTACAATCACATAGAGGAAGAAATTGCATGTGAAGTTTGTGATTGTGTGACCAATATCAATTGGTCCTGAATGTCTGGTTGATTTACAGCGTAACACGCAACCGTATCATTGCCAACATAACTGGCAAGAACATTAGATCACCATTTCGTCTTTTTCTTCTCTGTCACATTGGACGCAAGCAAGAAACAAATTCAATTAAAACACCAAAACAGACGTCCACCAGGAACAGAGGCAGCAAATATGGCAGCGGACATGCGTCTCTTTGTTTTCGTAATTCACTTAGACGGGGGGTTATCATTTCACCCACACGTGCTGCGCATTTGAGACATCATGAAGGAGTCAGGCGACACCTCGGGCCTCTGCTGCTGCTTTCAAACACATTATTTCTTTATTTTCTGGCCTTCCTTCAGTGTTATCTATGAGTTGCTCCAGAGAAAGACCAGACGCATTCACAGATGCTCAAACAGCATTTACATAATAGCCGCTGTGTCCACTCTCTCTGTTTTGTTTTTGTTTTTCTGAGAACATCCAATCTAATTGTTTAATGCCTCAGTCTCAAAGTACAACTATTATTTTAAACACTAATTTGTTGTAAAATTCTGCCGTAGTGGTTGTTTTGTGCTTCCTGCAGGCTGTATTATGTAAAATCCTGCTGAATGTCTGTGACTAATAGACTCATCTCTATTATGAAGGCTAATTATGGTTGAGGAGCAGAATGAGATGTTTGTTTCTCTCCTCGATTTAGACCGCCATAGCTACCTAAATCAGATGCTAACGTCATGAGAAACAATGACTATCTCTTGTTATCCAAGAATAGTGATGTGTACCCCTCCATTTGTTTGGTTCACTTAAATACTCATAGGACTCAAACAGGAAAACAACACAAAGGTCAGCTGAGAAAGACTGATATAAACCCTGCCTTTGTCTAGAGGACATGAACTGAAGGTCATGAGATGTTGACTAGAATACATAAAAGCTGTACAGGAGGCAGAACTGTGTTTACGCAACTTTTATATTGTGACACTAGCATTGGAGTTTACTTTTAAGCATGCAGGCGATCTGGGGATAATCTGCAGCACTTCTAATTTTCACTTTGAGTAAAACAGTAAATCATTGTGGCTGTTGCTTAAAATTGTTTTTTCTTTTGTTTTTTTTAGCAATGATTCTACAGTAGAGAACAACACATTAAAGCCTATTCAGGGCTCAAGCAAACAAGCCTATTCAGGAAGAAAAAATGACTATCAATAGCAAGACACTTCAGAGCCATTAAAATGAGTATCCAAGGTGAACACACCATTTGCAATGCAATTGTTAGCGCATGTGCTCTGATTTTTGTTGAAGTTCTCTAAACTTCCAATTGTTCGTGGGTTTAACTTCTACTTATGTGATTTTTTTAAATACATCTCTTTCAGGTATCCACGAGTCTGTAATGCAGAAGTTACCCTGTTTACCTTCTCTAGATGGAGTTACAATGCTGTGTTTTAGTTATTTTTCCTAAAATCTCTGTCATATGTCACATTGGGAAGTCTGTCGCATTTATTTTTGTGAATTTGTTTGTTCGTGTAAATGAACCACTTTAAAAACATTTCACTGATTTATTGAACTGATGTCCTGCATTGTACATTGGCTTTTATGTAGCAAAAACTATTGAGTTAAATATTGCTGATTGTTTTTTATTTAATCATATTTTTCTTGGTGCAATGCCTTGCTCCATATGGATTATATATATATATATGTGTAATATGGGTGTAGGACATTATACTGTAGTTCATTTATGTAAGTGAGGATAGCAAAATAAAGTAAACTGTGACATATTATTTCCAAAAATTCTTCATACAGTGGACTACCAGTAAAATTGATAAAAATTTGGAACCAAAAATTATTCAGACACTTTGACCTGACCATGTTTTGCTTAAGTGTTATCTGACATAATTCAGATAAATTTTTTCTGGCACAGTTTAACTCTAAGATCTTGTCATATTTTATTACCATTTTTTTAAACTATAGTGAATAAACTGTATTGATTAATTAAATGTTCAAGGTGTCTGAATAAATTTTGGTTTGACTATATATATATATATTATACACACACATATACACACACTCACCAGCTACTTATACTCTCATTAACGCAAACATCTCAGCCAATCACATGGGAGCAACTCAAGACATGGTTAAGATGATCTGCTGAAGTTCAAATGGCACATCAGAGTGGGGAAGAAAGGTGATTTAAGTAACTTTGAACATGGCTTTGTTGTTGGTGTCATACGGGCTGGTCTGAGTATTTCAGAAACTGTCTACCTGGGATTTTCACACACAACCATCTCTAGGCCTTACAGAGAATGGTGCAGAAAAGAGAAAATATCCAGTGAGAGAAAATGCCTTGTTATCAGAGGAGAATGGCCAGGCTGGTTTGAGCTGATAGAAAGGCAACAATGACTCAAATAACCACTCGTTACAACTGAGGTATGCAGAAGGGCATCTCTGAACACACAACACGTCAAAGCTTGAAGCAGAAGACCACACCGGGTGCCACTCCTGACAGCTAAGAACAGGAAACTGAGACTACAATTCACAAAGGCTCACCAAAATTGCACAACTGAATAATGGAAAAGCATTGCTATTCTGATGAGTCTCAATTTCTGCTGCAATGTTCAGATGGTAGGGTCAGAAATTGGCATAGACAACATGAAAGCATGGATCCATCCTGCCTTGTATCATTGGTTCAGGCTGGTGCTGGTGGTGTAATGGTGTGGGTGATATTTTCTTGGCACACTTTGGTCCCCTTAGTACCAAGTGAGATTCGTTTAAATGCCACAGCCTTCCTGAGTATTGTTGCTGACCATGTCCATCTCTTTATGACCACAGTGTTCCCATCTTCTGATGGCTACTTCCAGCAGGATAACACGTCATGTCTATATATATATAGAAGACAGTCTTGTAAAGAGCGTAGGAAATGGCATTATCACCCGGATGTAGGTCACTTACACAGAGGTTACAGGTTCAATCCCAGCAAGGCATGAGCCTGTAATGGACCCTGGAGAGTTTCTAGATCATAATCCAGTCATGTTACAAGTGTGCCCTTGACTGAAGTGCTTAACCCCAGGTTACTCCAGCGGGGCTGTTCTTGTAATTAGTGTGCTGTCAGTTTGAATGAAGAGCATTAGCTAAATGACAACTAACTACCCATGTCTACCCTACTTTAAGGTCACATTAGAAGAACTTTTCATGTGTGTTGAAATAGCATTTCGTTTTTATTTTTATAAGGTACAATAAGTGGTCACAGTTCACTGACAAATAACTTTTGAATCTGTTTAGTTAGAGAAGGGCATGGCAAGTCATTATCCTTGTTTGTGTAAACACACACACACACACACACACACACACAGAAAGTGAGAGCCAAACATGGTATTTGTATTTTCCATTTTAATAACACAAGCCACATAATAATGCATAATAGTAAAGAATCTTAATGTCACTGATTAATGTTTTTGGACTGGTTCTCATTTGGATTCAGGCCATTTAAGCTGCGATCCAGCTGCAGCAGCTTTTTATCATCATTTTGGATCCAGCTTTAAAGGATTAGTCCACTTTTAAATAAACTTTTCCTGATAATTTACTCACCCCCATGTCATCCAAGATGTCCATGCCTTTCTTTCTTCAGTCGAAAAGAAATTAAAGTTTTTGATGAAAACATTTCAGGATTTTTTTCCATATAGTAGACTTGAATGGGCACCAAACAGTTGAAGGTCAAAATTAGTTTCACTGCAGCTTCAAATTGTTCTACACGATCCCAGATGAGAAATAAGGGTCTTATCTAGTGAAGGCATTGCTCATTTTCTGAATTTTTTTAAAAATTATATAAGTTTTAACCATAAATACTCATCTTGAACTAGCTCTCTTCTTCTTCTTTATTAGAATTCCAGCAGTGTAGACACTGCTAAGTGTATTACTGCCCTCCACAGGTCAAAGTTTGAACTAATTGTTATATTCTAGCATATTGCATATAAACATTAGTTCAAACTTTGACCTGTGGAGGGCAGTAATTCACTTAGCAGTGTCTACACTGCCGGAATTCTAATAAAGAAGAAGAAGAGAGCTAGTTCAAGATGAGTATTTATGGTTAAAACTTATATAATTTTAAAAATCTTTCAGAAAATGAGCAATGGTTTCACTAGATAAGACCCTTATTTCTCATCTGGGATCGTGTAGAACAATTTAAAGCTGCAGTGAAACTAATTTTGACCTTCAACTGTTTGGTGCCCATTCAAGTCTACTATATGGAAAAAAATCCTGGAATGTTTTCATCAAAAACTTTAATTTCTTTTCGACTGAAGAAAGAAAGGCATGGACATCTTGGATGACATGGGGGTGAGTAAATTATCAGGAAAAGTTTATTTAAAAGTGAACTAATCCTTTAAGTTCCTGACCCAACGTAAAGCAGCGTACGCTTATGATCATTCAAAACATTCAACTGTAGATTAACTAAGATTGATAAGGGTTCCTGCGGTGCCCTAGTGCAGGCAGTGTACGTGCTTATCATATGACTGAAAAAGGAAAGGATGGGTTCACTGCACTGTGTTGTTAAACAAGACAGTGACCCAACACCCTACACTGCTCTCCAAGGCACTTCTTGTTAATCGTTTCCTGTCATTGTGTGTTAGAGGAAGGGGAGTGGAAGCGATCTGTTTTCATTTGAAAAAACAGCTTGTTTGTTAATTCATAGTTTCTGACAACCTCGCAGGGCTGTCGTTCGTCACTTTTCTTATTGTGCTTTTGTTCGGCAGAAGATTGTCCAGGTCCAAAGCGTACAGTTTTTAGGACCTGCAGTAAATAATTGGAGTGCAACGCGCTTTCCACAGATTATTTTCATGTAAAAAAAATCACTTGGTTGAGTGTATTGCTGTGTGCGCTTTAGGTGCCAATTAACTGAATGGTTGCTACAGGAAATCCTGAGACTGTGAAGTAATTGTGATAGTCATAGTAACAGTCTGTGAGGGACTATTGATCGGATCTATTGATTGTGAGAGCTGAAATCAGTAGGAGCAATTTGCCAAGACAGGAAAATGGAGAAATGTATAGTGTGTCCTCGATTACCATTAGGAACCATAGTGGATATTTCTCATGCACGATGAAGAACAAAGATGGAAAAGCGTTTTGACACGGAGTAATTCTCCTAACTGTAGCTCAAAAGGTCAAACCTTTTATCTTGTATGCTGTGAGAAATTTATGAACAGTTTACTGAACACACACTTCTTCTCTGAAACGTTCACTTCTGATTTAGAAACAGTTTGGCATGGACATGTCCAGCTTTTCTTTTCACCACTACTATTTTGTTCAAGTGGATATGTTGTTCTACTAGATTTACTCATTGAAAGGGCAGATTCATACATGAAAAACAGACGTTTTGCTATTCGAAAAGTCAAAAAAGAGTTGTAGCATTTGAAACATACAATTACTGAAACTATGTACTGGAAGCCTGTGTTTCTCAAAATGTTCAGGCCAAGTATTTTCTAGCATTGGACAAGTAGAATTCACTTTGCTTAAAGGGATATTTCACACATAACTGAAAATTCTGTCATCGTTTGCTTACCCTCATGTTTCTCCAGACCTGTATGACGTTCTATCTTCCTTGGAACGTAAAAGAGAATATTGGGAAAAATGTGTTTATACAATAAAAGCCAACTAGCACACGAAAGTGAAAGTGACATGTGAAGGCCAACTATGGTAACCCATACTCTGAATTTGTCCTCTTAACCCATCCAAGTAGTGAGTAGTGAACACAAACACACTGCAAAACTTGAACACACACACTCAGAGCAGTGGGCAGCCATTTTTGTTGTGACGCTGGGGGAGCAATTGGGGGTTAGGTGCCTTGCTCAAGGGCCTCAGTCATTTCCTGCTGGTATTGAGAAATGAAACCGCAAACTTCGAGTTATCAGTCTGGCTCTCCAACCATTAGGCCACGACTGCCCCAATAATGAACAACATGCACATAATACTGAACTCATTTTTTAAAAGTTACTAGCACTTTGCTGTGTTTAAGCTACAGACAAGTATTAAGTGAAATTGTGATCAATTCGTCTATTAATTTAGTCTTTTTTTGACAACATCACCTTGCTAATGCATTGCAATTTCACCATAATACATCTTGTGTGTTTCTGTAGCTCAAACAGAACACGGTGCTAGCAACACCAAGGTCATAGGTTCAATGTCTAGGAACGCATGAACTTAAAGGATTAGTTCACTTTCAAATGAAAATTAGCCCAAACTCACCCTCAAGCCATCCTAGGTGTATATGACTTTCTTCTTACTGATGAACACAATCTGAGATATTTTAATAAATATCCTGACGCATCCGAGCTTTATAATGGCAGTGAACAGGGGTCAGTATGAGCTGAAGAAAGTGCTTCGATCCATACATCCATCATAAACGTACTCCACACGGCTCGGGGGGGTTAAAATATCTTCGATTGTGCTCATCAGAAAGAAGAAAGACATATACACCTAGGATGGCTTGAGAGTGAATAAAGCTTGAGCTAATTTTCATTTGAAAGTGAACTAATCCTTTAATAAAACCTTGAATACATTGTAAGTTGGTTTCGATAAAAGCATCTTCAAAATGCCTAAATGTGAAATGCATGATACTAGCAACTTCAAGAACATAAATTTGATTCCCAAGAAATGCATGAACTGATGCACTTTAAATGTATGTCACTTTAAATAAAAGCATACATGGACATGTGCCTATAAACCAGGGGAGCCCAATCCGGTTTCTGGAGATTCACCTACCTGCAGAGTTTACTTCCAACACTGATCCAACACACCTGTCTGTAATTATCAAGTGCTCCTGAAGATCTTAACTAGCTGCTTCAGTTGTTTTATCAGGGTTGGAGCTGAACGGGTACAGGAAGGTAGATCTCCAGGAACAGAATTATAAACCTTCTTAAAAATTACATATTGAAAACTGGTGAAATTAAAAACCCGGAGTGGAATTGGAGTGGAGTATACTCTGGTCAGGCACTTACCCTCCTCCACACGGGAACAATAAGGGTCAGTCCTTTCTATTAGTCATTACACAGCCTCTGACCAGAAAAAACTGCCAGCAGAAAGGGGGACTTTGTGGGGGGCTGTTTCCTCAAAGTATCCCCTTACTCTCAAACAAAAGGCTTGTTCAGTCTGCTGAGTGTCTGAATGTGGAAGACCCTGAGAGGAGACAAACCAGTGAGGATTGGTTGGGAGAGTTAATCACTTGCATTTTTTAGGTTAAAAAAGAAATTTTTTACAATAAAAAAATGTACAAAACATGAAATAATGAAAACATAAAATGAAAATGTGTTTATAAAATATAGATTTAAAAAAAAAAAAGATTTTAAAGGGTTAGTTCTCCCAAAAATGAAAATTCTGTCATTAATTACTCACCCTCATGGCGTTCCACACCCGTAAGACCTTCGTTCATCAATGGAACACAAATTAAGATATTTTTGATAAAATCCGATGGCTCAGTGAGTCCTGCATTGCCAGCAAGATAATTAACACTTTTAAGATGCCCAGAAAGCTACTAAAGACATATTTAAAACAGTTCATGTGACTACAGTGGTTCAACCTTAATGTTATGAAGCAACGAGAATACTTTTTGTGTGCCAAAAAAACAAAATAATGACTTTATTCAACAATATCTAATGATGGGCGATTTCAAAACACTGCTTCATGAAGCTTCAAAGCTTTACGAATCTTTTGTTTCAAATCAGTGGTTTGGAGCGTGTATCAAACTGCCAAAGTCACCCCCCCTAGTGGTGAACCATTGAAATTTCGAAACACTTATGACGTAACGAAGCCTCGTTTACTGAAATCATGTGACTTTGGCAGTTTGATACACGCTACGAACCACTGATTCGAAACAAAAGATTCGTAAAGCTTTGAAGCTTCATGAAGCAGTGTTTTGAAATCACCCATCACTAGATATTGTTGAATAAAGTCGATAATTTGTTTTTTTTGGTGCACAAAAATATTCTAGTCGCTTCATAGCATTAAGGTTGAACTACTGCAGTCACGCATTAACTGAAAGTGTTAATTATCTTGCTGTCAATGGAGGCCTCACTGAGTCATCGGATTTGATCAAAATATCTTAATTTGCGTTCCAAAGATGAACGAAGGTCTTACGGGTTTGGAACGACATGAGGGTGAGTAATTAATGACAGAATTTTCATTTTTGGGTGAACTAACCCTTTAAATGTTTTTATAAAGCAATAAAACAAATCTAAATAGCCATTCTCTGATCTTTGTGATGCTATGTATCATATATAATTTTAAGAATCTTCGATAATGTATTTTCAGAAGATAGTACAATTCGATTAGAACAAATCTAGGTCAAAATACGGCCTGATAGATGGAAATAAACGGAGCAGCGACAAACACAAACCCATTATTCACTGCTCTCCTTAGTCAGTCCTGGCCTTTGTCTACAAAACCCAGCCAACAGTTTTGGCAAGTGTGTAATCATTCTTCTGTCTGCATAATTCAAACGTGGCACACATGAATTATGCACACAGCGGAATGATTAGCGTCTGGATTTAGCATAGAGAAAAATAAACACGGAACAGTTTTAATTTGCGAGAGACTCTCAAAGGTTATGTATTTCATTGGTCTGGAGAACCTTTACGAGAAGAGCAATATCAGCAGAACTAGAGTTTTTAGATGCAATCTTTTAGATACAAAACTGTTGTTTAAAAGGTAGATAGATGTGGTGGTTTGTGCTTGAAGGAGATCTCTTAGAGGGCAGGGGTGATGATATTGAGATATAATGACATAGTTGAGAAGTGCCGTGTTGGGTAAACACAGGAAGGGCCTCATTGAGGAAAGAAAGAAAGAAACAAGGAGGGGTGAGAGATGAAAATAAAGCCCGGAGGAGGAGTGTGCCAGCAAGCTGGTGTTGGTGTGCCTCAATAAAATGCAAGGGGCTTCAAGCAGCACACAAGCCAGGGCTGACTGCCTATTGTATCAGCGAGACGGTCCCCAGAGAGACACCTTACACAAAACACCCCGTCCCATCCTAGAATGAAGAATGTGGCATACGACTACTGCTAAACAACAGACATCAAAAGCTGAGGATACGCCACTGGTCGCACCAGTGAGGATTTCCAAATTAATAATTAGCCTACACAATGCATTTGTACACTAACACACATTTACATCATTAAGTCAAGTCACCTTTAAGCGCTTTTTACAATACTGATTGTTTCAAAGCAGCTTTACAGTGATAAGAAAATTATGCAACAAAGTTTGTTTTGGCTGTAGAGCAGCTCTAGAAGAAAATAGTGTCATTGTTTAGCTGGAGTCAGTTCAGTGTTGATTTAGTTCCGTTGTAAAAATCATCAGTTATTAATTACAGCAGATTACATTACAGCAAAACAGCTCCCATCACAAGCAGAAACATAGTTTATCTTTGATTAGACATTTTGGTGATCTGAATCAGGTTTTCAAACATTTTAATTCTGAGGACATCCAAATATTACAATTTCCTTGTGAGGCTTTCCTAAAATATAAAGTCTGCTATGTATTTTAATAGATACAGTGCCAACTGTAATATTTACACATTTATACCACAGTCATGATAAAAATAAAAAAAACTTGTTGTTTACTAAATTAAGTATTTGTTATTTCTTTGTGACTGAAATAAAGGCAAAACATTATTAAAATATTATCTGGAAAATATTTTATATGAAGTTTCTTTATTATTGATAAACATTTTTTATTTTTTAATTAAATTTGAAGTTTCTTTATTATTGATAAACATTTTTTATTTTTTAATTAAATTTTATTTTATATTTTCTGTTTTCAATTTAATTTTAGTAAAAGTTTTAGTTTTAGTTTAATATGTTTATATGCTTTTTATTTTTTATTTTAATTGATTTAGTGTTTAGTTAAAGTTAAACTAAGTGACAATTAAAAAATGTTGCCTTTGCAACTAGCTAAAGTAAAAAAAAAAAATAAGATTTTTANAGATAGATAGATAGATAGATAGATAGATAGATAGATAGATAGATAGATAGATAGATAGATAGATAGATAGATAGATAGATAGATAGATAGATAGATAGATAGATAGATAGATAGAGACAGTTTAAATGTTTTTTATATACATTTATTATACTGTGCATCTATGTTTCGTTCATATTCATTCAGTAGCTTTTTCTAGACCATTGATCTGATGTCATCAAATATGAAATAAAATAATCTTTTTAAGTTTATTTGTCAAAGTACTATTCATAGAAGTAAAACTTTTAAATAACATATCCTATAATATGTAGCATACTTGGTCTAATATTCTGTAACATGATTCTATTGTTTTGTCTTAAAGCTATTCAGCAGTTCACAGTAAAGTTAATAAACATTAGTATTGACAGCTGGGCCGTTTAGGAGGCACCTTCAGCCACTGCTACTGGTCAGGCCACAGATTCACCTCCCTCATGATTAGATTTAAGAGTTCCTGCGGTGAGTGTGGATCTGTGTACTCAGGTGACTGGGGGTAATTACTACAGGGATCCGTCCCTAAGGCACGCACTGTAAACGACAAGTAGGCCTAATCATTGGACAGGATAACAGGGGAAGACACAGGAAATAGCATATCTAAAAGGGAGGATGAAAGGAACGAAAGTGCAGCACGGAGAGAAAGCCAAAAAAGACTGTCCGACCCCCTCTAAGTTCATAAATGTTCACAAGCAGCTGCTGCTTCTGAATGTGATGCTCGAGTATTAGTTGTCTCCAGATTGAACGTTCACGTCTTATACTTCCTCTGGGACGTCTGAGCAGAAGTGTGGCCTCTCTGTGTGCCCGCATTGTCATTTGCACGCATGCAACGATGCAGTCTCGGTGAGGCAGGTCTGAATGAGGTTCTTTGAGCTCATCCATTGTAAGAGACAGCTGGCCCCCCTGTTACTTCTTCCCTCACTGGGGGGCAAAGGGCACCCGGCACCAGGGGATTGTGTTTCCCGTCTCATTCATCTCCATTGAGAGAGAACGGCTCCCTCTCTCTGCTTCTCTCTCTGTCTGAGTCCCTCAGAATGACACATTGTTGTTGAGCAGATGACGAGGGTTTGCGCCACAGTCTCAGGAATGTGTGGCATGACTAAAGACTTTTTCATGTTTGGGACTGAACATCAGTGAGGCCTATTCACACCATGCCTGAATTTCGATATGGAAAAACCCAAAAGATTATAAAATGAAACAATGGATCTCTATGAACAGTGAACATTTGTACTGTGATGAATTGCTTCTTATTTATTCTGAGGGTAGGACTTTTTTCTTGTTTTTTTTCTTTTTTTGGATGATGAACAATTCATTCAGGTATTCTTCTGCAAATTATTCCATAGGAAAAATGTATTGCTTGGATGTTCTTTTTATAGTTCAGGATATTTACATATATTTACATATGCTATAATGTACTGTTCAAAAGTTTTTCTTTGATGAAAAATGAAGTTTAAATGCACAATATTGTAAAATATATTTGCAATTATCATTGCAAATATTTTATGCCTGTGATGGCATAGTTGAATTTTAAGCATCATTACTCCAGTCTTCAGTAACACATGATCCCTCAGAAATCATTTAATATGCTGATTTGGTGTTTAAATAACATTTCTCATTATTATCAATGTTGAAAACAGTTGTGCTGCTTAATATTGTGGATACCATGATACATTTTTCAGGATTCTTTGATAACATTATAAATGTCTTATTGATCCCACATGTTTCTACCTCAGAGTAAAAATAAAAAAGGTAATTGTGAAATAAATTCGCAATCATCAATGCATAAAAAAAAAATTAAAAAATAATCACAATTGAGAAATATTGTCACATGTGAGAACTGAAGATATGATTTCCCTTCAATAATATCTCAATTTAATCTCATTGCTGTCCATGAAGAACAATTTAGATATTGACATTTTTCATTATTTCCATATATTCAACATTATAGACAGAGTGAATAGGTGTTGTACCTGAAATGGTTTGAAATTATTTTTTAATTTAATTTAGTGTTTGGTCAGACTTGGTGAAAATGCATGTTATTTAATGTATTTTATTTGAGCCTTTCATGAGACTTACACATGCTTTTAAATCACACAATAAATATATATCCAAATACATCAGTTTAGAATAAGACATTTTTGTTAAGCTAATTAAGGATTTCATATCAGCCATCTTGTATCTAGTTCCTCACCCCCCGGGGCTATACATAAACAAACTGATATGATATCCCCCATTACCAGAGGAGGTGAGCTATCACAGTGCAAGTCAGTTTGGTCAGAATCTGTGTGGCAGAAAAAGTGGAAAGGAACCGAGTGACCAAACTGGGGTATTTGAGCTATTTTAAGTCATCCGTGTCTGTCTCTCTTAGATCAGGCTCCAAATATAGCTCCCCTACATCAAGCACTCAAAACAAGGCTCCTGCTCCTGGGCTCAAATCCAGTTATATAATGTCATCCTTATTCAAGAGCAGCTCAATCTCACCATCTGGGGCTGATCTCAGATGCCACCCTCCCTGTTTGTTTCATTCTTCATTCTGTTTAGGCCCCTGCATTTATTTACGTGCTGCTGCCAGTACAAGGTCAATTGTCTGTGACACATGTTTTGAGAAATGACAGTGTAGGAGGTTGTTTGCTTCCATTTGGATGCGAAGAGCAAATTTAGGAAAAACAAACTGGGTGCAACCCAGAGGCCGCCCTCTGTATCCTGTCATTTTTTAATACAATGGAACCAGGGGAAGTTGGAGAAGCTTCCCAGAGCTTTTTAGAGCTGTGTTGTGTCGCTGGGCTCTGAGGCTCCATCTAAGATTAAATTCTCATTACCAGGGACAATGTCCTCTGTGTGAAGTCGCTGGTCAGAGCGATGATGATCTGTTCCGTCTGTTTTTCATCATCTTCACCAGCACTCAAACACCTGCACCATTGGCCAAGTGTACAGAAGTGTATTGTTTTTGTTTTTATACATTTGTAAACAATACCTGAATATAACCTGATGAATCAGAAGCTGGATAATTAAACCAAAAGTTCAACAATACAGTCTTATTTAAACATACAGATTACAAAAGCATATATTTTAATATATTTTCATACATACACTGCCATTCAAAAGTTTGGGATCAGTGAGATTTTTTAATGTTTTTAAAAGAAGTGTCTTATGTACAATTTTTTGGGGGGAATTTTTTATGAATAGAAATATATATATATATATATTTTTTTTTTTACTTATTTNCATGACCTAAAATGTTATTAAATATAATATATTTAAATATATTTACTTGTCCCTTGAAATACATTTTGTAATATATTTTGGCAAATATATTCAAGCTGAAAGTATACATTTCCTTAAGCTGCACTGCTTGGAACATATTAGTCTTGTTTAGTTTTCAGTCTTGGTTTTCATTGTCACCATTTGCCTTACTTCTAGTCATTCATTGTCATGGTTTTTTTAATTAGTCACACCTGTTCCCTGTTCTGTTGATTACCTTCCTCACCTCATTGTATTTGAGCCATCAGTTCTCCTCTGTTCTTTTTTTTTATGTTACGTTGATGTTTTGTAGACTATCGTTCCTTGTGTTTATTAAAACAGATATTTCTTGTTCATCATGCATATCTTTGTGAATTCAACTACAAGCAACCCGTGACACAACGAGAGACACGGAAGAAAGGATTTCGATCAGCGAATTTAATAATGGATATCCCTGCTGTCCATCACCTCCTGTTGGAGCAGGGGGATTGCTCCCTCGACGATCACACTAGGGACTTCATAGACCTGGCTTGCCTAAACCACTACCCTGACTGCTCGCTTTGCGTACTCTACAACACAAGCCTTCAACAAGCGGTTGAATGCATGCCTGCCAGTGCAAGGTCTTCGAGGGAGCTATGCCGAGCATATGTAGTGGATGCTGGACCAGCCAGCCGTCAGTCATGCCCTTGGAAAAGACAGAGACCACCACTGACTCGGAGCCTGAGCCCACCACGAAGATTTAGCCAGAGCAATCGCCAGAGGCCGTTTTCATCCAGGAGCCTGAGCCCAACATGGAGTCTGCATAGGTGTGTGAGCCGGCAACAGTGCCCGTCGTCGAGGATATATTGGTGGAGTTCATGGGGATGGATTGGAGCCCTGCCCACACGCCTAGCTCAAAGTCATCGCTGGTTAAGCCCAGCCCCAAGTCTTCATCGTCTAGCACAAAGTCTCCTTCGTTGTGGATGGTCTTGCCAAGCCTCCCTCCTCCACTGCCTAAGCCATCCAGTTCCTCTGCCTCATCTCTGCTGTCTCCCTCTGTTGCATGAATCCGCCTAGGACGGTCAGCACCCCCTTGGCCCGTGGATCCCTCAGATCCACCTCGAGCCTCGAAGCCCCAGACTCCACCTCGGCCCTCCTGTCGTCCCTCTGGCTCCACCTTGGTTTATCGTCGCTCTGGCTTCATCTCGGACTTCCGAGCCAGCAGCTGTGCTTTGACCCTCTGGCTCCGGCGGGCTCCTCCTTCCCTCCGGTTCCACCATTGTCTTCACTCCTCCACCTCGGTCACTCCTGCCTGCAGCTCCGCCGTGGCCCACCAAACCTTAGACATCACCTTGGCTCTTCGGCTCCACATTGGTGTCCACCTCCACCGTCTCCACCTCAGTCAGTCATTTTCCTGGTTCCTCCCGGCCTCTCCAAGGCTCCACCATGGTTCCTCCCTCCATCGGCTCCACCATGGACCTTCATTTCTGTGCTCTGGGTCATCCTCCTGCTCCTCCTGTCTCTGCTCTGGTTCCTCCTGTTTCCATCCTAGATCTTCCCACCTTCATGTCTCCTTGATTCAACTACAAGCAACCCATAACACATATATTTGAAATATATTTTGGCCATGAAATATATATTTTTTGCTGTATGGGTATTACTATTGTGCTCTTGCAACTACTCAAATCTCTCTAGCAACCTCTTAGCAACCACTCAAAACACTCTAGCAACACCTTGAAACCACCCAGAACACCTTTGCATTATAGCGGTGAATAATACAACTTTTTTATGAAGTATAAAAATCTAATTAGCTTTTTTTGACAGGCTCCATATTGTTAGGGCTTACACTAACATTTAAAAAAAAAAAAATTTCTTCTCTTATAGGCTTTCTTACTTTTAACTTGATTGACACCCCTTTTCCTGTTTATGCAATATATTTTTCTTTCTGTCATATTGTGTGTACATTTCTATTTTCTTCCATCTTGAAGCTTGGCCTTGATACTTCCTTAAATGCGTATATGAGAAGATCACAGCTGTGGTTGTTTGTATGGAATTGGCGTTTCTGGCCAACATAAAGAAAATTATGTTTGGGTAGATTTTGCAGAAGAACAACTTAAACATTTTGTTTGTGACATGTAGTACTTTGTGTTTAAACCCCCTGTGCCACTGACAGACTCAAGAGCAGGTCTTTTGTTTGTTCCATGTGCAGGTGCACTGCGAAAACAGCCACATTGGAGGAGTGGTTTGATATAGGAATATCCTTTGTCTGCTGGAGGTTTGTTGATTCTTTTCTTATGGGTGGAGCATCAGGGCCGCATTGTGACGCTGCAGTTTTGGGGAGCAGCTGGGCTCGGGGCAGGAAGATCCGTTAAACAGGCACCTTTTGTGGATCAGCTGTTTCTGTCAGTGCTTTGTTGATCTCCATTGACTCTCCCTCCTCCTTTAACCCAGACCAGAGAGCGGTTTTGACATGCTAATTCCATGCCTGCAACGCACAGCCCAGCTGGAGAGCTCTGCGCCTTAGATGTGGAAAGTGGTGGGGAGAAAGAGAGAGAGAGGCACCAGGATGAAGCGTGCCACAGTCAGGGATTATGGAAATGATCCTGTGTCTTTTTTTAGGCCCTCACACAAACTCTCTCTCTCTTTCAGGCTTGATACTGTACTTGAGCTGAGAGATTGGGTCAGCTTTAAAAGCTGTGATATATGTATTCAGATCAGAGTGCAATATGGGAAAACCTTAGACAACTAAAAGCTTGATGTTTCTTTGGGCAGAACATACTTAATATGTGCAAAGCGAAGGTTGCCATTCTAGTATTGTCAGTGTAAATCTTTACATCAAAACAGGAAACTTGTATGCTAGAGTTCCTCTTTCTTGATGATTTTTGTTGCTGCACTGACAAGTTACCTTTGCTAGCATAAAGTATACAGAGTTTAAAAGAAAACTCCATGTGTAGTTGACATAAAAATTTAAGCAATGACAGTGGAGTCTTTCAATATAACATGCTGTACTTAATTGAAAACTTAATTTAAAAAGCAAATAATTTATTAAATTATATGAATTCATTAACTAATTAAAACAATTATAATTATTATTGTCATTACTAAA
>RJVU01062584.1:6429746-6446115 GCA_003731715.1 Anabarilius grahami | reverse complement strand
AATTACTGTAACTGTCATTTATTATTGCTATTATTGAATATTTAATATAAAATCATTTAAAAGCTATTGTTTATTAATTATTAATAATACATATTAATGGTTTTATACTTCGTTAATGTATTATTCTTATTATTATTACTATTATTTTTAATATTTCTATCAATAAAAAGCATTTAATTTCTTTCTTTTTTAAAGAGAAAAAATGACATATATAGCATTTGTTATTTTTAATAACTATTGTGTCTTTCAAAATGTATTTATTATTAATATTCTCAATACTATTATTATTATGATTATCATCATTATCATTGTTTATATATAATTAAATATTTATATTAATTATATGAATAATAAAAATATTTATTTTTGTTTATTCATTATTAATTATTATTGTGTTATTTGTTTTTATTATAGTGTCTCAATTAATTTGTCATAAAACATTTGTATTTTTGAAAATTAATTTGTCAGCATTTAAATAAACTGCTTTAAAGACGATTAAAAATAATGACCAATCCAAATCCATAGCATCCAAAATAAACTATATACACACACACACACACTCACACACACATATATATATATTATGTAGCACATGAATATACAATGTAAAATACTAACTTGGAAAATATTGAAAACAATTTTTTGGGACATGGTATTTGTCAGATACCCAGTTATTAAAGAAGGTGGGAGCTGAATTGCTCACTTTTATGTGGTCATATATGGGATTGTTATTGGCAAAGTGGCCATTCGCGAGAACACCGCAGGCGGATTGGCACCTAACTGCACTGAATAAATGCTTCTGTCAAATATGTATGCAACTAGCTTCCAAATGGCATTTGTGGTTTGTGCAAATATATGATAAATGCATTCAATATGCATGGTAATACCATGGGAGGATTTGAATACATCTTCACAGTACACAAGATGTGTAGTTGTGGAACTTTATATACATGAAGCAGAATAGAAAGTTGCATGAAACAGACTAGAATGTTAGTTGGTCTGTTGTTGTTGTTTTTGCCATGTAAATGAATAATGTCATAACGTGACCTTGTTTAAAAACATATATTATTTGATTTCCAACTGAATACCTTCATGTCATTTGACACATTTCTCAGAGTACAGCAAGCTCAGTCTGCCTCCATGTCCTCCACCCATACAGCGTCTGATTGGCTGTAGACATCCTCACCCTTCCCATGGTTCTCCACAGCAATCTGTCAGTCCCGTGTGACTGTGACATCTGCGTATGGGCGACTGGAGGATTAACACTTGACAAAAGGCGGCCTGCAACCTCCACCACGACATGCTTGATCCTTTTTGTAGTTCGTTTGAAACACACAAGCCAACATCTCAAATGCATTTGCACATTATGGGATTTGAAACTAAATGTATTTTTTTAGGCTTTTAACCTTTTGTTTACATGGAATTGTCCAATGCAACTAAATACATTCCTTCTGGTAAATACCTCTGTGTGATGATAAAAAAAAGCAACAGCAATACACATTGCTTCAAATATTGGAAGCAATGAATTGATTTCCAGTACATATTTGAATTCATTTGAGATAGTTTAAAAAGCAGGGTTATTGTCAGCTCCATTGTCAGTTTTTTTAACCAAAAAAATCGCTCTACAATGCTAGATTTCTAATATGTATTTAAATCATGCAAAGGTACACTGTGCGTCAGAGATTTGTAGGTCGTTTTCCCTCGCTGTTTTGACTCCACGGGTGAGGACACAGTCTCTTGGACGGTACCTGGGCGACAGGTGGTGAATCAGCAGTGCTTCCCTCCTCATAACGTGGCCATGTATGTGCGTGTGTTAGCAGCAAAGCAGATTAGAACACAAAATTAGCCCAGATTTTCTAATTAATTTATGTGGAAAATGTAATCTTTATGGTCAATCAATATGTGGAGAAATGTTTTACTCCAGTAATCTTTATGTTTTCCTCGTTGAAACTAATGGCAACCATATAGCTCAAACGGTGGTGTTCATGAGTTTGATTCCAAGGGAATACATGTGGTGTTATAAGGTGTAACTTAAGTGCTAAACTGTAATAACATCATTTGTACTATTTAGCTACAAAAAACTACACTGATTAATTTAAAAGAGCAGTATTTATCCAGCATGAAAACAATAAAGAAAACAATTATGTTGATAGAATATAAATATTTATGCTGTAGTACAATTTTTTAAAGAAATTAATACTTTTATTTAGCAAAGATGCATGAAATTGATCAAAAGTGACAGTAATTGATTAATAATGTTTCTATTTCAATAAATGCTGTTCTTTTGAACTTTCTATTTATCAAAGAAAAAAAATGTATCATGGTTTCCACAAAAATATTAAGCAGCACAACTGTTTTCAACATTGATAATAATAATAAATGTTTCTTGAGCAGAAAATCAGCATATTAGAATGATTTCTAAAGGATCATGTGACACTGAAGACTGGAGTAGTGGTTGTTGAAAATTCACCTTTGTCATCACAGGAATAAATTACATTTTAAAATATAAAAACAGAAACAGTTATTTTAATTTGTAATAATTTTCTTTCAAAATTATAAAAGAAAATATTAACGACTCAAAATTTGAACAGCTGTATATATAGTTGTATATAGCCTATATGTATGTGTGGCAAGCAATGCAGGGCTGAGAGCCATGGGAATGGAGCAAGGTTGATGGCGCGAGTGCACTGTAAAAAAGTTCAGAATACTCAAAACATTTAAGTAAACTAACATTTAAGTTAGTAGAACTTAAACTTAACTGTAATTTTTGTGGCAAGTGGGGCGGGGCGGGGCCGAGAGCCGTGGAAGCGGAGCAAGGCCATTATGGTGCACAAGTGTCTCTCATTAACGATCACGTCACCGGTATCCCTTCAATCCCACAGTTCTCAGTCTCGCCCAACTCATCATAATTTTAATTACATACAGTTCATTTACATAAACATCACATTCAGATCTTGGATAGCAAATTACATATGCTATTATAACTATCAAAGAGACTGTCATCATTATATACTTGCATGTATATAATCAATCAACACACAGTATATGGTCTTTTGCAGCCCATCCTCAACCTAACCACAGGCTCTACTCTTCACCACAATGGTGGTAAANTAATTACATACAGTTCATTTACATAAACATCACATTCAGATCTTGGATAGCAAATTACATATGCTATTATAACTATCAAAGAGACTGTCATCATTATATACTTGCATGTATATAATCAATCAACACACAGTATATGGTCTTTTGCAGCCCATCCTCAACCTAACCACAGGCTCTACTCTTCACCACAATGGTAACCCTACAAGAATATACATAACAGAACCACCTGTAAATCGCAACATAACACAACATTAAACACTAACTTATGTCTTCCTTTGTTAATCTTGTGCAATAACAACACTTAATTTCAAAATTGAAGGTGCGTTCACACCATATCGCAATTACTGTAACTACGAGATTCTGGCTCGTAAAAAGCGTTCACGTCCTTGTAAAGCTCGTAATCACAGCTTGTAAGCATGTACCACCTGACCACTGTATATTCATTTAGGCGTTGACAGTGGTGCCATAGCAACGCATAATTCCCAGTCAAAGGACATGAACAGCTCCGAATACAACTCACGTGTTGTCATCTCAAGATTCCGGTAAATACGAGGAGGCGTGAACTCAGTCTGATGCAAAGCATGCTGGGATTTAGAAATCTGCTGCAACTCAACTCAATAATATTCAGTTCACCTTACTACTAAGAAATTTTGAGTTCACGCAACTTTTTTCTATTAACTACAATGAACTTTCATTATTATTTGATTTAATTAATTTCACTGTTCACTGTTAATGAGCGTCACCCACGCGCCATACCGGTCCCAAGTCCAACGGAGGAGCTCCGGAAGGATAAGCGACGACAGTGAAGGACGAGAGAGGACCAGCCAGGCTTGAGACATTTATGTTGGTGTTTTATGTTTAAATGCAGCAGTCATCCGTGACGGACTGCCCCTTTACATTCGTTGATGTTTGATTATTTTTGGATAAAAGATTGTTGAACGTTTGCCAGTTCCCGCCTCCTTCTTCCCTGAACGCAAACCTTGTTACAAAAAGCTTCCGCTATGGAAAACTTGTCTTTTATAATGTATAAAACAATTGGCCTAGCAAGACGAACACTGCAACAATATTACAGTAATATTAATACTGAACTTCTCTGAGGTAATTTCCAATACAATTGATAAATGAGAGGCAAGATGCAGCAGTTCTGTTCATATGAAATGTTGTGTGATATGAGCAGGGGCGGATTAAGGTGGTCAGGGGCCCCTAGGCTGCTCTTTGTGTGANGAGGCCCCCCCTTAATCATTATGCTTTACTGGAAAAATGTATTTAGTGCCACATGGTCCACACGCAAATAAGGTTAACTGGCATACACACACATTGAGACAGCCAATACTAGAGTTTTTCTTCTACATTCCTTCAACTGGTGGACCACCACAGTAAGAAAATTACCACCACCACATAGGTAAAATGGGAAATTGAAAATCATAATCATATATAATAAACCAATATTTAATACATGGCCTAATCAGCGCTCAAGCGCACGCATAAAACCTGCCACAGCGCACCAGCAAACGTAATTATTATGAATGTGTAGTGAAAAAACAGCAAGGAGACTTTCTAAACATTGTAATAATTTATTGATAATGTTTTCTGTTTTCGGCTGCAAAGATGAAGACTACGATGCTGATTCGTCATATCCGCAGTAGTGGACGGGCCTATATGCATGTTTCATTATGGATTATATAATCTGAGAATTAGGGTTGGGTATCGAGAACCGGTTCCATTTTAGAACCGGTTCCAAATGCCAAATAACCGGGTATTCGATAGGATGCGCGCGTTTAGATTCTGTTTATCGATTCCTGACTTTTTTTTTCAGTCATTCTCGCACGCACGGTAAACAGCAGTGAGCATTTTACAGTTGAATCTATCTGCTAGGACCTGTGACAAGGACCTTATCTCATCACACACATGCACAGTTCATTACAATCGGCACTGACTTTTGCTTCAACACGGCATTAATCTGAAGGAATGCACCGTGTTTGGGACCGTTCACATGTTGCATCTAAAAACGCGTGGAAAGCGCGGCCGTGCCATTTCTCCTGCTTTCCAAAGCGCTTTCGCTCCTGTGGCGTCTGTTGTTGCTATGCAACCATGAACTGAGCTCTGCAAGATGACGAGGAAATATAAGTAAAGGATTAATTGATTTCTAGCCCTTGAATTAGCTTTACTAGATACAAAGAATAAATTAGCTTTACTAGACATAAGAATAAATTAGCAGATTTATTCTTACCATAAAGTTATAAAACATATTCAGTCAAGAGCAGAAAGTGATTTTCTTTGTCTTTTGTTCTTTAAATAACATGACAGACAGCAGTGGGAATATTGGACTGCTGTCCTTTTAAGAGTTTATGAACGGACCCAATACCGTTACACAACATGCGTTCTCTTTCTTAGCTATTTAATGATCCGAAACTGACTGCGTTTATCTAAATAATTGCCAAGACGGGCATTTTGACATAATTTTGTATCCATTTGACCTTTTACGCTCAGTAAGTCACTCATTTTGGTACTTGTGACTCTGTTTGACTTCTGTCTCTGTTTGAGACCGAGTGTGGCTTGTTCGCTCCACTAATTTAGGCCACGTTTACACAGCAACAGAATACTGTTGTCAGTAATGTATTTGAGTCCTTAATACGGTTATGTTTACACACAGTACGGTTATTTATGGGTGTGACAACTGCATTCTATAACCGAACTCACAACCGTAAATTTTCAGGTCTCACAACCGCATTCTCAGAATATTCTCTCTGTGTGAACGAAACTGGACTGGACAACTAGTTGTCTGTCACGTCATACAGAGAAGCTCTTCTAAGGTATTTTGTGTGTTGTTTCCCTTTCGGTAACTTACAGCATCAGAGATATGAGCTGTGCGTCATCTTAAGGTGTTAGATCCAGTCACTGTTCTCCACCGGAGCGGCTCCAGTCAGTTTTGTGTTTCTTTTTCTAAATTCAAATGTTGGTCATGCGCGAGACGTCGCAAAAGACGTAACACTCGAGTGCAATGGTTAAAGACTCCGGCTAGCGAATGTTTACATGTTGCTGTTGGTTAATGAAGTTTGAATGGATAAACTCGCAGTTCAATTGGTCTCTTGTCATGTCAAAAGTGATGAGACTTCTGTCATGAAACTCTAAATGGACAGGCTAATAGGTCCTTAACTCAACTGCTCGTAATCACATCATTATCTATAGGACACAGATGATTGGTTCTCATTGGCTTGTAGCCAATGAGCTTGCATGCTCAGTCTTAAAATACATGAGAAGCATTTGCCTTAGCAGTGCAGCACGCTTTCAGAAACCCTCCACCTTCCCCAGCTCCACCTGTATAGATCTGCAACGGGTAATTCATGTAAGCTATATTGTACAGCAGCAGTATTTTTTATATTTTATACATATATACGTCAATATTTTGACATCAAATTGAAGTCAATATTTTGACATCAAATTGACGTCAGTTTTTGACATCAAATTGACGTCAGTTTTTTTTACATCAAATTGACGTCATTTTTTTTGCATCAAATTGACGTCAATTTTTTTGACATCAAATTGACGTCACTTTTTGACATCAAATTGACTTCACTTTTTTTACATCAAATTGACGTCACTTTTTGACATCAATTTGACGTCACTTTTTTGACATAAAATTGACGTCAATATTTTGACATCAAATTGACATCAGTTTTTTTACATCAAATTGACGTCAATATTTTGACATCAAATTGACGTCAATATTTTGACATCAAAATGACGTCAATTTTTTGGCATCAAATTGACGTCAGTTTTTTGACATCAAATTGATGTCAGTTTTTTTACGTCAATTGACTTCAAAAAACAGGTCAAAAATGCAAATCAAACTGATATTCTTTCGACCACCAAATATAGCGTACATGAATTACCCGTAGCAGATCTATACAGGTGGAGCTGGGGAAGGTGGAGGGTTTCGGAAAGCGTGCTGCACTGCTAAGGTAAATGCTACTCATGTATTTGAAGACTGACCCTCTACCTTCCCCAGCTCCACCTGTATAGATCTGCTACGGGTAATTCATGTACGCTATATTTGGTGGTCGAAAGAATATCAGTTTGATTTGCATTTTTAACCTGTTTTTTGAAGTCAATTGACATAAAAAAACTGACATCAATTTGATGTCAAAAAACTGACATCATTTTGATGTCAAAATATTGACGTCAATTTGATGTAAAAAAAACTGACATCAATTTGATGTCAAAAAAGGGACGTCAATTTGATGTCAAAAAAGTGACGTCAATTTGATGTCAAAATATTGACGTCATTTTTTTTGCATCAAATTGACGTCTTTTTTTGCATCAAATTGATGTCAATATTTTGACATCAAATTGACGTCAATATTTTGACATCAAATTGACAAATTTTTTTACATCAATTTTTCGACGTCAATTTGATATCCACACACTGGTCCAATTGATGTCGGAAAAAAAACTGTCAAATTGATGTGAAAAACTTGACATCCATTTGACGTCCACACACTGATGTCCAAATGATGTTGAAAAAAATATCAAATTGATTTCAAAAAACAGGTCAAAAATGCAAATCAAACTGATATTCTTTCGACCACCAAAATAACGACACAAAAGCAATGCAATGAAAGAAAAATACAAAGTTCTGTCATGAAACTCTAAATGGGCAGGCCAATAGGTCCTTAACTCAACTGCTCGTAATCACATCGTTATCTATAGGACACAGATGAATAGTTCCTGCTAGTAGCCAATGAGCTTGCATGCTCAGTCTTCAAATACATGAGTAGCATTTACCTTAGCAGTGCAGCACGCTTTCAGAAACCCTCCACCTTCCCCAGCTCCACCTGTGTAGGTCTGCTACGGGTAATTCATGTACGCTATATTGTACAGCAACAGTATTTTTTATATTTTTATATATACGTCGATTTGATGTCTATATATATATTGACATCAAATTGACGTCAAATTTTTGACATCAAACTGACGTCAATATTTTGACATCAAACTGACGTCAATTTTTTTACATCGAATTGACGTCAATATTTTGACATCAAACTGACGTCAGTTTTTTGACCAAATTGACGTCAGTTTTTTGACATCAAATTGATGTCAATATTTCTGTCATGAAACTCTAAATGGGCAGGCTAATAGGTCCTTAACTCAACTGCTCGTAATCACAGCATTATCTATAGGACACAGATGATTGGTTCCTACTGTATTAGTAGCCAATGAGCTTGCATGCTCAGTCTTCAAATACATGAGTAGCATTTGCCTAAGCAGTGCAGCACGCTTTCAGAAACCCTCCACCTTCCCCAGCTCCACCTGTATAGATCTGCTACGGGTAATTCATGTACGCTATACTGAACAGCGGCAGTATTTTTTATATTTTATATATATATATATATACGTCAATATTTTGACATCAAATTGACGTCAATATTTTGACATCAAATTGACGTCAATATTTTGACATCAAATTGACGTCAATATTTTGACATCAAATTGACGTCACTTTTTTGACATCAAATTGACGTCACTTTTTTGACATCAAATTGACGTCAATATTTTGATATCAAATTGACGTCAATATTTTGACATCAAATTGACGTCATTTTTTTGCATTAAAATGACGTCATTTTTTGCATTAAATTGACGTCATTTTTTTGCATTAAATTGACGTCAATTTTTTGGCATCAAATTGACGTCAGTTTTTTGACATCAAATTGATGTCAGTTTTTTTACGTCAATTGACTTCAAAAAACAGGTCAAAAATGCAAATCAAACTGATATTCTTTCGACCACCAAATATAGCGTACATGAATTACCCGTAGCAGATCTATACAGGTGGAGCTGGGGAAGGTGGAGGGTTTCGGAAAGCGTGCTGCACTGCTAAGGTAAATGCTACTCATGTATTTGAAGACTGACCCTCTACCTTCCCCAGCTCCACCTGTATAGATCTGCTACGGGTAATTCATGTACGCTATATTTGGTGGTCGAAAGAATATCAGTTTGATTTGCATTTTTAACCTGTTTTTTGAAGTCAATTGACATAAAAAAACTGACATCAATTTGATGTCAAAAAACTGACATCATTTTGATGTCAAAATATTGACGTCAATTTGATGTAAAAAAAACTGACATCAATTTGATGTCAAAAAAGGGACGTCAATTTGATGTCAAAAAAGTGACGTCAATTTGATGTCAAAATATTGACGTCATTTTTTTTGCATCAAATTGACGTCTTTTTTTGCATCAAATTGATGTCAATATTTTGACATCAAATTGACGTCAATATTTTGACATCAAATTGACAAATTTTTTTACATCAATTTTTCGACGTCAATTTGATATCCACACACTGGTCCAATTGATGTCGGAAAAAAAACTGTCAAATTGATGTGAAAAACTTGACATCCATTTGACGTCCACACACTGATGTCCAAATGATGTTGAAAAAAATATCAAATTGATTTCAAAAAACAGGTCAAAAATGCAAATCAAACTGATATTCTTTCGACCACCAAAATAACGACACAAAAGCAATGCAATGAAAGAAAAATACAAAGTTCTGTCATGAAACTCTAAATGGGCAGGCCAATAGGTCCTTAACTCAACTGCTCGTAATCACATCGTTATCTATAGGACACAGATGAATAGTTCCTGCTAGTAGCCAATGAGCTTGCATGCTCAGTCTTCAAATACATGAGTAGCATTTACCTTAGCAGTGCAGCACGCTTTCAGAAACCCTCCACCTTCCCCAGCTCCACCTGTGTAGGTCTGCTACGGGTAATTCATGTACGCTATATTGTACAGCAACAGTATTTTTTATATTTTTATATATACGTCGATTTGATGTCTATATATATATTGACATCAAATTGACGTCAAATTTTTGACATCAAACTGACGTCAATATTTTGACATCAAACTGACGTCAATTTTTTTACATCAAATTGACGTCAATATTTTGACATCAAACTGACGTCAGTTTTTTGACCAAATTGACGTCAGTTTTTTGACATCAAATTGATGTCAATATTTCTGTCATGAAACTCTAAATGGGCAGGCTAATAGGTCCTTAACTCAACTGCTCGTAATCACAGCATTATCTATAGGACACAGATGATTGGTTCCTACTGTATTAGTAGCCAATGAGCTTGCATGCTCAGTCTTCAAATACATGAGTAGCATTTGCCTAAGCAGTGCAGCACGCTTTCAGAAACCCTCCACCTTCCCCAGCTCCACCTGTATAGATCTGCTACGGGTAATTCATGTACGCTATACTGAACAGCGGCAGTATTTTTTATATTTTATATATATATATATATACGTCAATATTTTGACATCAAATTGACGTCAATATTTTGACATCAAATTGACGTCAATATTTTGACATCAAATTGACGTCAATATTTTGACATCAAATTGACGTCAATATTTTGACATCAAATTGACGTCAATATTTTGACATCAAATTGACGTCAATATTTTGACATCAAATTGACGTCAATATTTTGACATCAAATTGACGTCACTTTTTTGACATCAAATTGACGTCACTTTTTTGACATCAAATTGACGTCAATATTTTGATATCAAATTGACGTCAATATTTTGACATCAAATTGACGTCATTTTTTTGCATTAAAATGACGTCATTTTTTGCATTAAAATGACGTCATTTTTTTGCATTAAATTGACGTCAATTTTTTGGCATCAAATTGACGTCAGTTTTTTGACATCAAATTGACGTCATTTTTTTTACGTCAATTGACTTCAAAAAACAGGTCAAAAATGCAAATCAAACTGATATTCTTTCGACCACCAAAATAGCGACACAAAAGCAATGCACTGAAAGAAAAATACAAAGTTCTGTCATGAAACTCTAAATGGGCAGGCAGAAAGACAGAGAAACAAAAGTTACCATTTTAACTAAACATTTTAATTAAACATTTTCAAATGTTTTAGTGGAGGAAAGACTGGGAAAGCCTGCAAAAGCAGGGAGAACCATCCGGATCAACTGAAGTTAAGAAAATTCAACTCTTGGAGAGTGTGGATGACAAAATCTCAAAAGACCTCAGACTTTCAATATACACCACTGCCAATGACATGTTCAGAGTCCTGGAGAACAGATATGGCAACAAGTCAACCATCACTGTGGAAATCCTTGAAGAGCTGGAGAAGATGCAACATGTGAAGGGGAACCAGCCAAGAAAGGTCATTGACCTCATACAGTCAGTGGAGAAGGCCCTAGCCGATCTCTCATACCCCCTTTCCACCAGCACGAACCGGGTGCTAGTTCAGAGCTAGTGCTAGTGCCAGTTCGGAGTTGGTTCAACTGACGAGCCTTCTAAGAACCGGTTTGCCTTTCTACGGGCTAGAGAGCAAGCACAGAGCCAGGTCTTACGTCACTGTATACGTCTCATATTTCACAGCAAAGCTAGCGCTGCAGCGCCAAACACAAACACACCAGGCTCGTTTGAAATGCATCGGTTTCTCGCATAGCTATCGGCGCATGACATCAAAGCTCTGCGAGAACAATCCAAAAGCACAAGGAGTCATTTGCTCTACAAACGCTCCCGCGGATCCGTGCGGCACCTGCCGAATCGGTCCGCGCTGCTTGGATGCATCTCGAACAAACCTTCTATCAACAATCGCGGATGTTTTACTACTGTTGATGCTCATGGCTTTGCAAACCTACATCGGCATCCAAACACGTCAATTTTTTGACATCAAATTGATGTCAATATTTTGACATCAAATTGACATCAATATTTTGACATCAAATTGACGTCAATTATTTGACATCAAATTGACGTCAATTATTTGACATCAAATTGAGGTCTCTTTTTTTCAACATCAAATTGACGTCAATATTTTGACGTCATTTTGATAACCACACACTGGTCCAATTGATGTCGAATAAAAAAGCTGTCAAATTGACGTGAAAAACTTGACATCCATTTGATGTCCACACACTGATGTCCAAATGGTGTTGAAAAAAAATATCAAATTGACTTCAAAAAACAGGTCAAAAATGCAAATCAAACTGATATTCTTTCGACCACCAAAATAACGACACAAAAGCAATGCAATGAAAGAAAAATACAAAGTTCTGTCATGAAACTCTAAACGGGCAGGCCAATAGGTCCTTAACTCAACTGCTCATAATCACATCATTATCTATAGGACACAGTTGAATGGTTCCTGCTAGTAGCCAATGAGCTTGCATGCTCAGTCTTCAAATACATAAGTAGCATTTGCCTCAGCAGTGCAGCACGCTTTCAGAAACCCTCCACCTTCCCCAGCTCCACCTGTATAGATCTGCTACGGCTAATTCATGTACGCTATATTGTACAGCAGCGGTATTTTTTATATTTTATATATATATACGTTAATATTTTGACATCGAATATAAGTCAATATTTTGACATCGAATTGACGTCACTTTTTTGACATCGAATTGACGTCACTATTTTGACATCGAATTGACGTCACTATTTTGACATCGAATTGACGTCAATTTGATGTCAGAAACCCGCCACCTTCCCCAGCTCCACCTGTATAGATCTACTACGGGTAAGTCATGTACGCTATATGTACAGCAGCAGCATGTCTTACTTGCTCACAGCAGTGTGTCGTGTATGTATTGGCAGTATCCCGTACTTGCTCTGCAGCAGCAGCAGCAATAATCATCAGCAGCAGCAGCAGCAATAAAAGCAGCAGCAGCAATAAAAGCAGCAGCGTCGCAGGTGTATTCCGCCAAGGCCAAACATATCAACATTGTCATAACCATTACCATGCCAAACACTCAGAGAGTTGTCTTGACAGAACTTTTATTCAGCAAACTTCAAATTAATAATACAAACTGCACCTATCCTGATTGAGAACAAAGATCAATAGCTGTCTGGCCCTTCTGGCATCCCATACCCCCATATCTGTCGCGTGCTGATCGGAAATAGTTCTTTATGTATTTGATGATGTCAGATTATGATGTTAGATTATGTTAAGATTATTTTGGCTAAAAGTGGGTTACTCATAGCCGGACTATGTCGGGTCTATATTTAACCGAGATGGTAAAATGACTGCTATTGCTTGCTGGGAGGGAGCTGATTGAGACGCACCCTAGGACTAGGCTAACATTAGCGGACTTGTAAAGTTGCTACTACTTACACGTTTCAAGTGATAAGCTGTATTTGAGCTCGATGAATGATAGCCAAATGTTTTAATTTCCTTCCGTTAACGATCTCTCCCTCACGAACTGCGTGACTTGTATCCAATGCCTTGAAGTATCAAGCCAATTTGGGATTTTTTTCAGTATATCTTGTTCATGTTGTTCTTTTAACCTTCTTTTAACCACTATCGTAATTTCTTTTGGACATTTGCCTCAATGACGTCTAGCAATAGCAGTGACGTAAATGAAAATTATTGACATGATTTGATCAGCAGCTGATTGAACAGATTTGACCCAAATGTCACATCTATCCAATCACCTGCTTATTTATTTTCTTGTGGGCCAATGAGGGTCTTTTTTTTTGTTCATGCTGAAGTAAATTTAAAATAATAAAAAAAATAGTCTGGCCAATCTGGGGCCCCTGCACACGTGGGGCTCCTAGGCTGCAGCCTAGGTAAGCCTTTGCGTTAATCTGCGCCTGGATATGAGGGACATGAAAGTAGCGCCATTTTCATTTAACCGGATGAACGGTGGACATGGGTTGACAGCGCAATAACCCACCACTGAATGCAGTGATTTACCAATCAGAATGTATTTCACAAAGTCATGTAATAATATTATTTAGGCTATATAACTGAAGCGAACTAATACTGCAATACGTGCCTTAAATGACAAAACAAGTCTTAACACATAATATAGAGAGTTTTCGAACAAAATTGTGTAATGATTCAAATGTATGAGTATTATGAAGTATCTTTGAGGGGTTGTGAAATAATGTGGGTATCTTGAGACTGCCTTTGTCATGCTGTCTACTCTTCAGGAAGGGATGGTACTGTTTGTTCATATGTACATAACAAAATGATTAGATAAGAGAGCGAGTGACAAAGAGTCTCTTGTCCACAAGTTTAACATCTGACTTATGAATGGTGTGTGCTCTAGGTTTGCTGGCGCAGGATCACATGCTAGATGTTTCACCAAATCTGCATTTCATACATGACATTCCTTAGACCGAGAGCAATGTTCAATCAGTGCAGTGTATACTAAACAGCACTTCACCTTAAAACTGGTTTAAAGACCAGTATGCTGCCATGAAGATACTTGACTTTGTTCCTCAAGTCAAATCTCATTCGCTCAACATGAACACACAGTAGCTTTCAGAATATACACTTGCAGCTCTTTGTTTAAACAGTGATCCAGGATTTGTTTCTTGTAGCTGTTTATGCTAAATACATGAGCAGGGTGTGCTTACACTAAAAAACAAACAACCATAGTGCATGTGTTTTCACTTAATTGCTCAATCCTCTAATTTCCAGACCTCCCCTAACATAACCATTATGGTGAAGTGTGGTCCATGTCAGCTCACTTTTGTCTGTAATAACACAGGTGACCAGGCACTGCTCAATAATACCTCAAAAAGGAGGGCAAAATAATACTGGTGTATTACAATGATTTAGGGATATCTATTGTACAGTGTTTGTTTGGTTAAAATGGAGATTATTCTTTCAGCACAACACATTCTCTCTCTCATTTCACCCGCCTTCATAATCAAATTAGGGCTCATTCCAGGCAGAGGACTCTCGTCTTGCACAGGCGCACAGTAGACTACGCCCTCCAACTGCATTTGTTTTCCTGGTAAATTGTGGCTTTTACTGAGAGGATGTTGTGGGTGGATTCTGAGCTCACAGGCCTGTAAAAGTGGATATTAGATTGTCTTCGTTCTGTCATGCCAGTGAGACACCCGTTTATTTGCTTCCATGTGAATAGATGCAAAATAGTTGTCATTATAGTAACTTGTATACATTACACACCATTTCTAAAAAAAAATAAATGGGGGTTCCTTGGCATAACTGTATAACTTGAAGGTGCACTCATTTTTTTTCCTCTTTAAAAAAGTTTATAAATGAAATTAATAGTGCTTTAGAGTCTGCTATTTTAACCATGAAATGCATGGCATTTTTTAAGCTTAACAGTTACAAATAAATCTAATTTACAAACATTTAGATGCAAAACAGCTTTGCATAAATATCATTGCATAAATACTGCTACTATAATTCATATTCTTTTTATTAATAATAATAGGTAACATTTTACAATAAGGTTTAATTTGTTAACATTAACTACATTAGTTAACAAGAACTAAAAATGAACTATTTCTACAGCATTTATTT
Organism: Anabarilius grahami; assembly: GCA_003731715.1. Lineage (NCBI taxonomy): Eukaryota > Metazoa > Chordata > Actinopteri > Cypriniformes > Xenocyprididae > Anabarilius > Anabarilius grahami. The sequence goes on along the minus strand of RJVU01062584.1, from coordinate 6,430,674 downwards.
ATATTAGTAATGTTAACATCAGCATTTACTAATACAATTCAAAAGTTGCATCTGTTAACATTACGCCACGTTGGAATTATAAGGTTCTGTATTCTGAGCTGTTTTGAGATATTGAGCTTCAAAGTTTTTTGCATTCCATAACCTTTTTGTTTCCTAAAAAAAAAAAAAAAAAAAAAAAAAAAGTCCCAAAATGTACACAACTTTAAAAAAAAACATCACATAATGTAAATAAGTTGTCAAAGAATATGTGAACAAATCAATCAGTTTTGACAAAAATGTCAGATAGAACCTTATAATTTCAAGGTGACGATTAGTTAATGCACTGACAATAACATGAAGATGAACATTTTATTTAACTAACATTAACAAAGGTTAATAAATGCTGTAAAAGTATAACACTTTATTTTACAGTGTCCTTGTTCCACATGTGACATGTAGTTACTAGTAATAACTATAAATTATGCATAATTACATGTGACAGCCAAACTAGACCAAACCCTACACTGTAAAAAGAATTGTTGGTTTAACTTAAAAAAGTAAGTTACCTGGTTGCCTTAAAATTTTGAGTTCATTGAAATGTAAGTTAATACAATGAAGGTGATTTAATCAACAGAAACTCAAAATATTATGTTATCTGAACCACATTAATTATCTAAGTTGATTTGACAAAAGAAAAAATGTTATGATAACAAATCATGAAAATAAGTTTTACAGTTCAATCCTAACCCTAACCCTATAGTAAGTACATATACATATATACATACATATACAGGTCCTTCTCAAAAAATTAGCATATTGTGATAAAGTTCATTATTTTCCATAATGTAATGATAAAAATTAAACTTTCATATATTTTAGATTCATTGCACACCAACTGAAATATTTCAGGTCTTTTATTGTTTTAATACTGATGATTTTGGCATACAGC
>RJVU01062584.1:6392759-6419538 GCA_003731715.1 Anabarilius grahami | reverse complement strand
GAAGCACCATTTTGAGGATAGAGGCTTTCGATTTGTGGGTCAGGATCTGGAGGGGGAGCGGATGGAGATCATTGAACTTGAAGGTCAGTGTATGTCCAGTATCTGAACCTATGTATGGAGAAGTTGTCAGTCAGTATTAGCTTCAGCTCATTTCTTCTATCACAGCAGATCACACTTATTTTGTTGGAGTGCAGTACCATCCAGAATTCACTTCTCGCCCCATTAAACCCTCACCTCCTTACTTTGGCCTTCTACTGGCAGCATCTGGGAAACTACAGAACTACCTACAGAAAGGATGCCGGCTCTCACCGCGGTTTGTTGCATGATTAATTCTCTCATATCAGCTTAACTATTTAAAGTGGAGACAAGCAGCATATAAATTGTCTCATTAACTTGTTTTTCTATTCTCTCCCAGAGACACATACAGTGACAGAAGTGGCAGTAGTTCACCAGACTCAGAGATCTCTGAAATCAAATTTCCTTCACTCTCTTAAAGGGGGAATATCCACATAATCATAAAACATATTTATGACATGAAACAATGAACTTTAATAAATGAATAAAAGGCTAATGTGTCATTTTTAAGTGTGCTGTGTACAGTGATATACTTAAAATGAAATCATATGGGGCAAGACCAGAAGAAACATACACCAGAAGAGTAAAGAGCTTTAAAAGAGTAAGAGCTCTAAAAATATACATATAAGCATTAAACATTGTGTCAGTGTTCATACAGAGAAAACTAGATATTACGTTCATCTCCACTTCTGGAAGGATTTATGTACTTTACAGCAAAAAAATAAAAAATAAATTGACTTCCATTGTAAACACAGTACTGTAAATGCAAATGATGTTTGTTTTTGTTTTTTATTACAAAAATTTATTTTGTAATAAACGTCTATTTGTCCGCAAAGGAAGGGCTTATTTATTTAATTATTTATTTTTTAACTGCTCTTATTTTGTAAAACTCCATTCCCACAGATCTCGCGATATTTCGACTGAGCTCCGTTCGCCAGAAGAGGCGCCTGTAAAGGAACAACATCATCAACTTAAATGGGCTTCTGAATAATTCCAATTTATAAATGACGAAGATGGGAAGATAATACAAAATTATTTGGATCAGGTACCACTCTAATTTACCATCTAACAGGATTATATGAAACAAAAGGAAAGCATCACGAGACGTGGATTGGCACCAATGTTTACTCGCTAGCTGCTAATATGTTGAGCTGAAGATGATCGCTATGCGGTGATGAATAACAGCAACCACGAAGACATTCCGACAAAAAAAAGAGAGAAATGTGTTAATTTGTATTACTACATCTATTAATATCCCCATTACATCCCCATTTGTCCAAGAAGTTTAAGTTCTTCGTCTCAGAAGACATCAGCAAAGCTAAAAAGCTAAAGTCGTTAGCCTGCAGAGCAAATGACAGTTCTGTGATGTTTTCCTAGTAAGCGCTGTGCATTGAGTACCTCTAAAAGTTCTTGGTTTTGCTGTTTAAGATCTTTTATCTATAGGATACATTGACACAATTCAGTATAATCTTTCTTAATACCTTTTTTGCAGCTGAATAGACCTCACGCTGGCTTTGAAGAGGCTCTTGACAGATATCTCTTGACTATCATAGTATGACCCAGTACCCACCACAGACTAGTCGCTCTAACTTCTACGCTGTTGTGAAAGCAGAAGCCTCTTCAACACCACCCCTCTCCACCAACATGGCCAACAGCACCGTCGTCCCCGGCAAAGTTCCAGGGACCCCTGGACCTGCAGGGAGACTGAGTCCTGAAGGCACTCAGGTGAGACACCATATAGTGTTTCAATTGTATTAGATTCTGGCTCTTTTTGTATTCCTTATTACATTTGGGATCTAATATCCTCTCTACAGGTGCTCAGCAAGAAGAAGCTTCAGGACCTTGTGCGAGAAATCGATCCTAATGAGCAACTTGATGAGGATGTGGAGGAGGTACTTATGACTTATTATTAGTGATGTGCACAAGTACATATTTGCATAAATGACAAGTCAGTAGGTTGCCTGAACAACTACTCAGTTATAAGGAAGTATTTTAGAATTATAAATTGTTGCATTTTAAAATGTCCCTTTATACCGCCTGCTTAAGTAAATAAATGAAAACAAAAGAAGTCTGTATAAACTAGTCAGTTATTTATTCATATTGGTCCCACTATCCATTTTCCTTTTCTTTTCTTTTTTCAGCTCAGTGCTTTGAACATTATTTTATATTGGTATCATAATACTTTTATTTAATAAGGATGCATTAAATTGAGCAAAAATGACAGTAAAAAACATTGATAATAATAATAAATCTTTCTTCAGCAGCAAATCAACATGTTAGATGATTTCTGAAGGATACTGTAGCACTGAAGACTGGAGTAATGATGCTGAAAATTCAACTTTGCCATCACAGCAATAAATTATATTTTAAAATATATTAACAAAATATTAATAATAATAAACTTTATTTTATATAGCGCCTTTAAAAGTTACATCTCAAAGCGCTTTACAGAAACATATAAATACAATAAACAAATAGAAAAGTTAATATTTCACAATATTACTGTTTTTTTCTGTATTTTTGATCAAATAAATGCACCCTTGGTGAGCATAAGAGAATTATAAAATAATCTTACCAACCCCTTATCAACTTCTGAATGGTAGAGTGTATGTATGTAGGAATATATTCATATGTGTAATATATACATTGCTTAACAAATGTATTATACCACCAAAGGTTTGTGCCACGGTTGCCCTAAACTAACAGTATTGGTGATTACCAAAATAATTTTTTATGTTTCTGTAATGGTTAATCCCCACCAGTATATGTAAGCTCTTTAGTCACAGTGTTTCTAATGCTAAAATATAATAATTTTTGGGATTTAATGGATTCAAAGATAGATCGCACAAAAGTTTAATCAAAAGCAGGTCTTTGGGAATAACTAAAAATTATTTGGAGGTCAATAACAATAGAGACTGTGAAAAAATACATAAAAACAATGCCAGCAAGAATCCAAGCTGTTATCAAGGCCAAAGGAGGCCATACAAAAAAAAATTTTTTTGGTTATGTGTGAATAAAGACCATTTAGTTGTTTTATTATTTGCCTAATAAATGACAATAACATTTTTAGTTTTAAACAAGTTTTTGACAGATTACTAAAATATGTTTTCTCTTTATTATGACAGGTGGTCTAATAAATTTGTTAAGCACTGTGTATGTATGTATATATATGTATATGTTTGTAAGTGTGTGTGTGTGTGTGTGTGTGTGTGCTTTGCTGACAGACAGTAGAATGACTTACTGTGACTGTCACTACGCTGTTGTCTGTTGACCTGAGTCATTTCCCATTCGCTTCAGATGCTCCTGCAGATTGCTGATGATTTCATTGAGAGCGTGGTGACCGCTGCATGCCAACTTGCACGACACAGGAAGTCAAATACTCTCGAAGTGAAAGATGTCCAGCTACACCTCGGTGAGGGTCTTGAATATACAATTCCCAGTGGTTTAAGTGCTTTTTAAAAAAAATAATAATTTAAATATATACATTTATTTTAATGCATCCGTTTACATTAAACTTATGTTTTTCATTTTATTTTATTACTATTAATAATAATTTTTATAGGAAATAAAGGTACATCATATATTATGTATCCTTTAGGTTGTTAAATCAAGGCCAATGGCAGATGGTTTGAATGTGTTAATATAGTCTATAATCCAATATTGAATTACAGAACGACAGTGGAACATGTGGATTCCTGGTTATGGGTCAGATGAGATCCGACCGTATAAGAAGGCATGCACCACAGAAGCCCACAAACAGGTCAGCCGTCAGTCTCATGCACTTGAACTGATCCCTAAAGATGATTTTGAAAAACGAAAGACTTGCATACCTAAATAATATCTTTTTTTGTTCTTTCAGAGAATGGCATTGATCCGCAAAACAACCAAAAAGTAGCCAGATCGGAAGTACCAACAAACATTTTTTTCCCTGGAAGTTTTGGAAGTGGGGATGGTTTGAACCTATACATGTTATGTTAATCAAAGAGGAAGAATGCGTTGTACTATTTGCAGTACGCTTCTGTTGACATTTCTCATTCGAAAGGTTTGCAGGAATTGATGTAATTTGTCTGTACAGTTCACTTTGTGTTAAAACCACCATGTGAACATTTTGTTTGAGCACCTTGGTGCTAAACTGGGGCTTTATTATATGATAGAATCTCATGGAGCTCTGTCAAAAAAATAGTTTTTATTGTTTCACCCACAAACCACATTTTCATTCAAAATACATGTATAGTTGACCCATCATGCAGTCACACAACTTCTGCTCAGCTGGCATTAGTAGCTATGCACAATTACAATCACCATGTTGTCCGATTTGTTTATAATGTTCGGTGTTATAGAACTCGTCACTTAAGTAATATTTAGTACTATAGAGAAATCCTTAGTGTGTGACTTTCTAAAGGTAAAGTCATTTTTACCAGAGAAATAAATACCACTTCCCCATGTGATTAATTGCATTGGAACTAGTGACATAATGCAGATGTTAATTGTTAGAGGGGGTTATATATGTGATGTGTGGGAAATTATGTATAAACCCCATCTGCTGTGGGCAGATTTGAACATTTTTCGTGGAGTTAAACTGAGTATAAACTGGTTTTTGGTTTTTTTTTGGCCGTGTATCACAGTGTTTTACAGTCTCCTGTTTTTCATGAATAAAAAAACTAATTGTGATTTATTCACACTGAACTCGCTCATATTATGTTGGACATCATATCCTAAATAATAATAACCAAGAAAACCTGTTTCAGAAATGTGTCTAGACTGTGTCAACTGAATATCTAACTTCTCCTTTATCTATGAAAGTCAAACATTAGTGAATCATTTACAAATCCACAGGATTAGCTCTTCAGAATGTCATGTAATTATGAATTCTGTGAATTTCAGGAAGCCCTTTCTGTATCAACAAAAATAAATCTATGTTTATGGAATTATGTGGTTAGGTAATGAGGAAATAAAAAGGGTTATAATCTTCAACTGATGGAGTTACACTGATGCCACGCTAATAACACGTTTATCCAAAGTTGAGCCCAGAAATATGAAAAAACATTTGGAAATTAAATTTGCAGATGTATGTAAGTGATGTTAAGAGTTTCAGTGTGGTTTGCAAATGCTGAAATCTTGCAGAAAAGCATGTATTATCCATGCCATGAGGAAAGATCTGTCGGATCAACTTTAATACCTACAGTCTTACATCTTAAAGTCCTTGAGATTTGTTTTAGGTATATTTGGCAATGTCAGACTGATCCATCCTATTTGAAGACATGTACTCAAAGGCTCCGAGAACCACATACTGTAAGTTAACAAGCACAGCTCTTGTTTTTCTCAGCAGCTTCATTGTTTTGTATCTTCTGGGTCATTTGGGCTGTAGGAGCTGAGCTCTTGACTCCATCCCACCCATCACGCAACTGGATCTCTCCACTTTTCAAGCCCTGATAAACCCTCCGGGTCAAGAGATCAAAGGTCTCTTTCACGTTGTGACCCGTTTTGGCTGAAGCCTCGATGTACGGTGCTCCCAATTGGCTTGCGAGCTTTTCTGCCTCGGTTCGGTTCACGGCTCGCTCACCGGCCTTGTCCCGGTCACTCTTGTGTCCCACCAGCACGAAGAGCACTGTGTGGGGTTGCACACGTTCTGACACCTCCGCGTGCCACTGCTGCACATTTTCGAAAGATTTACGGTTGCCCAGATCGAATACCAGAAGACCTCCGACTGAGTTACGGTAGTAGGAGCGAGTCACAGACCTGCAAATGTACCATAATTGAAGGATTATTTTTTTGTACTATAATAATCAATAATGTATTTATACATTACATTAATTCTAGCTCCATTCCGGCCTCTTCTTACCATCCAATCAATTCCCAATGGATAAAATCTATATGAATAATAAAAATAAAACTATGTTTTTTTCTCATTAGATAATCTGTCATTCCTAAGGCCTTTTCAAGGAAAGTCAGTTCACTCTGCAGTCATATTCGCAATGCCTCCAGGCAGCTAGTTCTGGCATGCAAAACCAACTCCCATCTACTTGAATGGTGAAAAACTGAAATCTCAAAAACAGCTAACATTTAAATAACATCAAATCAGCAATAAAATCTGACATGGACTGCCCCGTAAACGTTTCTTATCCTCAAATAGCATTAAAATAGCATTGGTCCCTCCAATGTGCATGTGCAGTCCCAGACAATGACTGTTTCTACGAAAACTGGAGTTTCTAACTGCGATCCAGTGATGTGATGATTTTGCCAATTGGTAAACTGGATGATAGCAATAAGGGCAAACTGTCTTGGTATATAGAGTCTTTGATAATTCCGAAATAAAGTAAAATGAGTTGGAAATGTCAAATCACTTTCACTTTCAAACCCTCAAAAGATCAGTTACAAGGCAGTTCAGAGGTGGCTCCCACCTTTTCAGGTCCTCCATGCCATTTTTGCAGTGAAAACCGTACCTCAAAGCAATATTTATTGTCAAAAAAAGTAATGTATTTTAAGTGCCTCCTTCCCTTCATCACAAGGCTCGCCACCCATAAGACACTGGAATGACGTGAGTGTGAGTAAACAATGACAGAATTTTCCTTTTTGGGTGATCTGTTTCTTTAAAGTCATTTAACCATAATAGTGAGCAGGCCCAACTCCACCTCTAAGATGCTAGATGGGCTATAGGTCTTTTCAGGGTGGGCTGAACTGTTGCCAGGGTAGGACAATTAAGTGGGCCAAGCCCCCTCCCTGTGGAGCCAGGCCTGGCAGTGAATCCATTTATAGTGTGGACTGTCAACATACTTCCTGGAAGTATCATGAGAATACTTGCTGCTGTGATGAGTAATATGTTTCACAATTCTGTTTTACAGAAGCAAGGCAACTTCTTTAAACTGTTTTTAGACAGTGAACTTCTAACTAAATGTACAGAAGTTACTTTGAGGGGGAAAATTGTCATTCTTTCTCCATTTGGACATCTGTGGATTGTTCATCTTAAAAGGGATACTCCACCCCAAAATAAAAATTCTCTCATCATTTAGCCTACTCACCCTAATGCAGTCCCATATATGACTTTCTTTCTTCTGTGGAACACAAACTGAGATTTTTAGAAAAATAACCCATTTCTTTGAATCCATACAATGCAGAGGTGTCCAATCCTGCTCCTTGAGGGCCACTCCCCTGCAAAGTTTAGCTCCAACCCCAATTAAACACACCTGAACCAGCTAATCAAGGTCTAACTACGCATGCCAGAACCATACTAGAAAGTTTGAGCTAAACTCTGCAGGAGTGTGGCCCTCCAGGTCCGACTTTGGACGTCCCTGATATAATGCAAGTTGACAGTTCAAAGACCAGCCAAAACAAACATGATGGTAATTCATACAACCACTTTTGATGAAGTAATATCTTCTGAAGTGAAACGATTTGGTGTGAGAAAGTACAATTCGAACTATAAACCAGCACTCCTGGCTAGCTGCCATATGTGTGTTTCCTTGACGTAAACATGGAATTGCAGAAGACATCACTTATTGCACGTGTTTCACACAAGTGTACACACATATGACAGTTGTCTGGAAGCGATGGCTTATTTTTTATTTTTATTTTTTTAAATATCAGAATTTTTCAAACACAAACCTATCGTTTAGCTTCAGAAGACATTGATTCATCACCTGGTGTTTATGGATTACATCATGTTTGTTTTGTGTGGTTTTCGAAGCGTCAACTTTTGGATTACTATCCACTTGCAAGACTCCCAGAGATGGATCCTTTTCTAAACATCTCCAATTGTGTTACACAGAAGAATCTGGGACGGCATGAGGCTGAGTAAATTTTCATTTTTGGGTGGAGTATACATTTAAGTATTAGATTAGGAGGGTGTAGTTCATTTAATTCATGGTAGAACTTTCAAAAGCTTTAAATGTTTGGACTTACCTAAACCTCTCCTGACCAGCTGTATCCCAGAACTGCAGTTTGACCCTCACCCCAGGTTCGACCTCTAGAAAGTGTACATAGAAGTCTACTCCGACAGTCTGGTTGATGCACTCCAGAAACAGGTCCTCTGTGTATCTCTTCAACATGGAAGACTTGCCCACCGTGGAGTCTCCTAGCATGATGATTCGAAACTGGTACTGCCACAAAGTGAGATCCATGACTCACTGAGAACCAAACCAACGTGACAAATGAAAAAGCTAGAGTTCACTAAAAACTGTCACTCCACCAGGATCCTTGAATGTCTGACCAGAGAACCCCTTACCTCAGAGGAATTGAAGTTCTCATGTTAAATAAACCCATAGTTCCTTAGGTTCTCCTGTGTTTTTCTGCAAAGAGCAGCATCTGTGTGAATGTTTTAGGGGTGGGAGCGTCTACTTGATCTGTTTCTTTAATCTTTGCCTGTTCATACTTGTTAGTAGGCAGGGTTTATGTGAGGGGCGGAGTTTATAAATACCAGCAAAAAGTTAGGAATTTCTTATAGACCAGAGGGAATGAGCAAGCAGTATCATATCAGGACAAGCCCAGCATTTCCTGTTGAGACCAGCTAGGCATGCATCACATAAAAGCACATGTAATAAGCAAAAACATTTCAGCTAAGACTTTCTCAATAGGCCAACCATGAGAAACGCTTCCACCCAGGTCATAACCTCTGAAGATGGCTGGAAGACTTCCAATGTCATGATGAAATCAAGCCCACAATATTCCTCACCGATGTGCATTACAGGTTAGATTCCATAATTATGAGGCTTTCCAAACAGGAGCTGAACAACAATGGAACAGACTCCCATAGGACACAGACAGACAGACGATTTAGGCTGGCTTGGGCTATAAATAGAGTGTTTCACTTTGTTTTCAGATACTTTAGTTTAGTGAACTACTTTATAACTCAAGTGAGGCTTTAATTGTAATCAACGTGTGTTACTTCGATCAGTTTTTGTATGTAATGAAGCATAAAAAGCCACCTATAGGCACTTGGGTAGGCCTATACACTTCAGAAACTTGGCATTAAAGTAGATTACCAGGTCAGCAAGGGTGGGGATCCAGTGAAGCGGAATAAATGTCCATAATTTACTGACAGAGGGAGGAAGCATAATTTAGTATTACTAAGTTAGTCTAATAGACTTAAATGTATTAAAATGACCATTAAAACGTTTTACTCACGTGCCACCACGACTCATACTGCTGAAATCAAGTCTCATATTTTTATTTTTTTTCTTCATTAAACCAGCTTGTAATGCATTTTTCTTGATGGCCGCTAGGAGTCGGTCTTTCTCTATATGACAATGACTCTCAAACCTATGGAAGCCCGTTTCCGCCACTAAAAAAAAAACGCCACTAAGAATTCTGCCTTTTTAAAGGAGCTCTATGTAAGATTTTTACTTTAATAAAGCATAAAAATACCCAAATATGTTTGCAGATATTTAGGAAACATGCTAAGTTCACTTACTTGTTTCTCAGAAAAACAATGATACAGCCAGATATTCTACTTTGAAAATGTGCCTTCCGTGTCGGAATGTCTGTTTTTGTTTTGGTCTGTGTGAGACATGAGCTGCCAGTTTATCCAATAGTATTTCGACATCACAGGTTGCCAGTTGGCGGAAAACACCGTGTATTGCAGCCATGGAAACCAGCAAACAAACTGGTCAGAGAATCAGGCAATAACGTCAGCTGCATGTTCTCGCTCTCTTCTCTTTCGTGGTGAAGTGACACACACCCGCGCGGGCGCCTCCTCTCTCTCTCTCGTCTCATTCGCTCCGGTTAAGTAGTGCTTGTATTGCGCATAATTTTAGTCATTCCCGCTGGTCTCGCGCTCACACCGAAAGCGCGCGCACTGAAGCGAACAAGCCACGCTCAGTCTCAAACAGAGACAGAGTCACAAGTACCAAAATAAGCGCCTTCCTGCGCTTAAACTGTCAAATACATACTAAAGTATGTCAAAACCAGCGGCACAGGCACTCTTGGCGAGTATTCAGATAAACACAGTCAGTTTTGAATCGTTAAATAGCTAAGAAAGTGAACCCATGTCGTGTGTAACAGTATTGGGTCCGTTGAACACCGTTCATAAACTCTTAAAGGGACAGCAGTCCAATATTCCTGCTGTCTGTCATGTTAATCAAAGAACAAAAGACAAAGAAAATCACTTTCTGCTCTTGACTGAATACGTTTTATAACTTTAATGGTAAGAATTATTTGCAATAAAGACTACAGAAATTAAGGTGTTTGTGTTATTTTACATTTGATTACTTTAATTTCTGTAGAATTTTTAACCTGAATAAAAACCCAGTTAACCCGAAAAACTTAGTTTCATAGCTCTCTTTATTCTATTGCATTTATTTGAGCTGTTTATATTTTATTACTGAGTTTTGCTTTTTTTTTAATGAAAATAAAACTCTGCATTGAGGAAAAGTAGATTTTTGTTTGTATATGTTGTCATTTATAGTTCTTAGAAAGAAAATCGGAATTGGCAAAAGCATATCAAAACAGATAAATCAACTCATCAGCTTACAGTGTGCAAGTCTCCTCAGCTTTCATTGTCAATTGCACTACCTATTGTTGCCGGCAACCATATGCTGTAAAAGCTGGGAACCCGCGTCTTTGAACGAGGGGGCGGGCCAAACAATATTTTGAATTTGGACTGCAGTACCTATTTTGAACACTGGGTGTCATTCCTACAGAGAGCCCCTTTAACTCGTAATTGCGAGTTGATATCTCACAATTGCGAGTTATAAAGTCAGAATTCTGAGATATAAAGTCGCAATTGCGTAATAAAAAGAATTCTGAGATATAAAGTCACAATTCTGAGATATAAACTCGCAATTGCGAGAAAAAAAGTCAGAATTCTGACTTTATATCACGCAATTGCGACTTTATATCTCAGAATTCTGACTTTTTATCACGCAATTAACTGATGGTCAGTATTTCTGTCTGTAACAGTGCATTCAACGATAGCCGTGCTGCCGTGAAGTCTGAAGCTGTTGGTGTATAAAATGTGCCACTTCAGCTTTGTCTGATTTACTGCGCCTCCGCCACAGCTGATTCTTATTATTATTACTATTTTATTGTTATTATTGTGTCAAATTCATTAGTGTATCCATTCTGTTAAAAACAACTTTTATTCCCCAAATACCTCGACTGTAATATGCAGAATTGCATGATTCTACCCTTGAGTTGCAAAGTTGATCAAACATGATAGGAATTGGTGTTTTAGTATTAAGCCCACTAGATGGCAGTAAAAGCTGTTTTTTCTCCTTGAAACGCTGCGCTCATGTACAAGGTTACCGTGGAAACATTCTATATGCATATTCCTGCATCTTTATGTGTCTCATCCAGTAAAATCAATATTTCTTTATTGGTAAATTCTGACTTTATAACTCGCAATTGTGAGATATAATAAAAAAACATGCATAAGCAAGTATACAAAATAACCACAAAACACTTGAATGAAATTAACCTGTTAAGTTTGAAAAGTTTATTTAAAAAAAGATTAAAGATACATTAAAAAAAGAAAAGAAAAACATTTTAAAATACAGCAAACACTGGTTATAGAACAATCAGAAATCAGTCGCAGGCACTTGTAATTACATATTTCAAATTTTTAGTGGTTTATGTCCTTCATTTTTTATTTTGTCAAAATACATGGTTACATTTGAATGGTCATAATATGGAAAACATGCAGTTTCATTTTGACTTTATGAGGCACAGCATTTGTTGTTTATTTTTGACTTATTTTTTATGGATCTTTCCCCAGCTCTCACGCAAGCGCACTTCTCCTCTCAGATAGCCCTGATAAATGTGCCGGGTCAACAGTTCAAACGCTTCTGCCACATTGTGACCAGTTTTGGCCGAGGCCTCGATGTACGGTGCTCCCAATTCACTTGCAAACTGTTCCACCTCATCTTGAGTCACCTTCCACTCTTTTCTGTCACACTTGTGTCCCACAAGAATGAAGAGCACAGTGTATGGCTTCACACTCGTAGACACATCTGTGTGCCGATATTTAATGTAGTTGAAAGACTCACGATCACCCAGGTCAAACACCAGCAGGCATCCGGCTGAGTAAGGAAAAATGTTTTTGATAACAGGCCTGGAAACATGAGTTCAAGACATTAAACAACTATTACATTGTGCAATTTTTTTATTTTTTTTTAAAACATAAATAAATATAATTATATTTAACAAATATAAAAACAAATAAAAAATTACTTTTAAAAAAAACGGTGCTCAACCAAACAAAAAAGAGGTGCGTAGTTCCAACCTTTAAAGGAACACTCCACCTTTTTTGAAAATAGGCTTATTTTCCAACTCGCTAGAGTTAAAAAGTTGAGTTTTACCTTTTACGTTGCTGCCTATTTTTTTTACAGTCTATGCTCCATGATTGCAAGTTACGCTCCCTGTGCAAACAGGGTCACAGGTGCTGCGTAATATCATTGCGCCTGTATTTTTCCTATTTAAAACTTAATTCTTCTGTAGTTACATCGTGTACTAAGACCGACGGAAAATGAAAAGTTGCGATTTTCTAGGCCGATATGGCTAGGAACTATATTCTCGTTCTGGCATAATAATCAAGGAACTTTGCTGCCGTACCATGGGTGCAGCAGGCACAATGATATTACGCAGCCCCTGTGACCCCGTTTGCACAGGGAGCACACTGACACATGCCACTATCCACTGACACATGCCACTATCACACACTAAGTAATCAAGTGTGTGATAGTGTGTGCCATCTTGATCAGTAATCAAGATGGCACACACTACAGTGATCAGTAATCAAGATGGCACACACTATCATTAATCAAGATGGCGCCGCGCATGGCAGCCTCAGTGCTTAGCTCTTCAGTGTTTGTTCTGTTTTTGTTAGTTTTTCCTGTTTTTTGTTTTTCAAACACCATCAGTTTTACCAGGGATGAACTGCTGAACATTCGGCAGTACACACCACAAAATCTTTTACCGGATTTCGATTATTCAGACGTTTTGTTGAACGTTGTAGTCGGCGCAGCGGCAGCGCTGTTAAGACGCTTCAGGAAGACGCGCAGACGGGGGAAGCGCGCCGGAGCTCTCGTGAAACTCAGACAGCGCGGATTAAGAACGGCGCTCCCCAGCATCCATCTGGCAAATCTCCGTTCTCTTCCCAACAAAACAGACGAACTCCTTCTGCTCTCCCGGACAAATAAGGATTTTTCAAACTCTGCTGCTCTGTGCTTCACGGAGACCTGGCTGAACGACGCCATTCCGGACAGCGCGTTAAGTCTGCCGGGCTTTCAGCTGTTCAGATCAGATCGCGACGCAGAATCAACGGGGAAATCACGCGGTGGTGGTACGTGCTTTTACATCAACGAAAGGTGGTGTTCAGATGTAACTGTGTTAAAGAAGACGTGCTGTCCAGATCTTGAAACACTCTTCATTAACTGCAAGCCGTTCTATTCGCCGCGGGAGTTTTGTTCGTTCATTCTGGTGAGTGTCTACATTCCTCCGCAAGCGCACGTGAGCTCAGCTTTACAGATACTCGCTGATATGATCACAGAGAGCGAGCAACAACACCCGGACTCTGTTCTAATCATTCTCGGGGACTTTAATAAAGCCGTTCTCTCACGTGAACTTCCAAAATACAGACAGCATGTTACTTGTCCCACCAGAGACAGTAATACACTGGATCACTGTTACACAGCAATAAGGGATGCATATCACTCTGTCCCACGGGCAGCTTTGGGGCTCTCTGATCACTGTCTAGTTCATCTCATACCGACCTACAGACAGAAACTAAAATCAGCTAAACCTGTAGCAAAGACTGTAAAGAGATGGACCACCGAAACAGAGCAGGCTTTACAATCCTGTTTCGAATGGACTGATTGGAGTGTTTTTGAAGCTGCTGCCAGCGATCTGGACGAGCTCACAGAGACTGTTACATCATATATCAGTTTCTGTGAGGATTTGTGCATTCCTACAAAGACTCATTTCACTTACAACAATGACAAACCCTGGTTCACTGCAAAACTCAGCCAGCTCCGTCAGGCCAAAGAAGATGCTCGCAGAAAAGGGGACAGAGTCTTGTACAAACAGGCCAAATACACACTGGAAAAGGAGATTAGAGTGGCAAAGAGGAATTATTCTGATAAACTTCGGAATCAGTTCTCTTCTAATGACACAGCTTCAGTGTGGAAAGGTCTAAAAGACATCACCAATTACAAGACACCATCCCCCAGCTCTGTGGCAAATCAACACCTGGCAGACGATCTGAACGAGTTTTATTGCAGGTTTGAGAAATCATCATCACCATCATCATCATCATCATCATCATCATCATCATCATCATCATCATCATCATCATCATCATCATCATCATCATCATCATCATCATCATCATCATCATCATCATCATCATCATCATCATCATCATCATCATCATCATCATCATCATCATCATCATCATCATCATCATCATCATCATCATCATCATCATCATCATCATCATCATCATCATCATCATCATCATCATCATCATCATCATCATCATCATCATCATCATCATCATCATCATCATCATCATCATCATCATCATCATCATCATCATCATCATCATCATCATCATCATCATCATCATCATCATCATCATCATCATCATCATCATCATCATCATCATCATCATCATCATCATCATCATCATCATCATCATCATCATCATCATCATCATCATCATCATCATCATCATCATCATCATCATCATCATCATCATCATCATCATCATCATCATCATCATCATCATCATCATCATCATCATCATCATCATCATCATCATCATCACCATTCACACCTCCAACAACCCCCCTCTCCCCCACACCTACAATTCAGTTCAGTGAAGATGATGTGCGCCAGGTCTTCAGAAAGAACAAGAGAAGAAAGGCACCAGGCCCAGACAGCGTTTCACCAGCCTGTCTGAAAACCTGCGCTGACCAGCTGGCCCCCATCTTCACAAAGATCTTCAACAGGTCACTGGAGCTGTGCGAAGTCCCCTCATGCTTCAAACGCTCCACCATCATCCCCGTCCCAAAGAAACCCAAAATTACTGGTCTTAATGACTACAGACCTGTGGCTCTAACGTCTGTGGCCATGAAGTCATTTGAAAGACTGGTTCTGGCTTATCTGAAGGACATCACTGGACCCTTACTGGACCCCCTGCAGTTTGCTTACCGAGCAAACAGGTCTGTGGATGATGCAGTCAATATGGGACTGCATTATGTTCTCCAGCATCTGGACAGACCAGGGACTTATGTGAGGATCCTGTTTGTGGACTTCAGCTCTGCTTTTAACACCATCATCCCATCACTCCTCCAGCCCAAACTAACTCAGCTCTCCGTGCCCACCTCTGTCTGTCAGTGGATCACCAGCTTCCTGACAGACAGGCAGCAGCTAGTGAGGCTGGGAAAATTCTCATCCAGCACCCGCACCATCAGCACCGGCGCCCCTCAGGGCTGTGTCCTCTCCCCACTGCTCTTCTCCCTCTACACCAACGACTGCACCTCTAAAGACCCCTCTGTCAAGCTCCTGAAGTTTGCGGACGACACCACAGTCATCGGCCTCATCCGGGACGGAGACGAGTCTGCTTACAGACTGGAGGTTGAACAGCTGGCTGTCTGGTGCAGTCTTAACAACCTGGAGCTCAACACGCTCAAGACAGTGGAGATGATCGTGGACTTCAGGAGAAACCCCCCTGCTCTCCCCCCACTCACCATCATGAACAGCACTGTGACTGCAGTGGAGTCATTCAGGTTCCTGGGCACCACCATCTCACAGGACCTGAAGTGGGACATTCACATTGACTCCACTGTGAAAAAGGCCCAGCAGAGGTTGTACTTCCTTCGCCAGCTGAGGAAGTTCAACCTGCCACAGGAGCTGCTGAAACAGTTCTACTCTGCCATCATTGAATCCATCCTCTGCACTTCAATTACCGTCTGGTTCAGCTCAGCTACCAAATCTGACCTCAGAAGACTACAGAGGGTAGTCCGGTCTGCTGAGCGAATCATTGGCACAACCCTCCCCACTCTCCAAGAACTGTACTTATCCAGAGTGAGAAAAAGGGCAAAGAAGATCACTCTGGACCCCTCACATCCAGCACACTCCCTCTTTGAACTGTTGCCATCTGGTCGACGCTACAGAGCCCTGAGCACCAGAACGACCAGACACAGGAACAGTTTCTTCCCTCAGGCAATGCATCTCATGAACACTTGACAAACATGGAACACAAAACACTATTACACATTATTTACTTAAAACACTTACTTATATTTCAAATTTGCACACATAACTGTACATACAATTGTCTATATTATATATTGTTTTTTGCTTTTTTTTGCACTTTGTCTATCTTGTAAATTTGTATATTATTATTTTATTCCTTTTATTATGTGTCTTGTCTTGTCGCTGTCACTCTGTTGCACTGTGGAGCTTCTGTCACTAAAACAAATTCCTAGTATGTGTAAACAACATACCTGGCAATAAAGCTCTTTCTTCTTCTTCTTCTAAGTAGTAAGCACACTAGGTAGTAAGCACTAGGTAGTAAGCACACTTGCACACTAGGTAGTAAGTTGTACTAGGTAGTAAGCACTTGCACACTAGGTAGTAAACACACTAGGTAGTAAGCACACTAGGTAGTAAGCATTAGGTAGTAAGCACCAGTGTTAATTTTGGCAGCCATTTTTGATTTAGTCTTAGTCTTTATCTTAAAGGTCCCGTTTTTGGTGGGTTTTTGAAGCTTTGATTGTGTTTATAGTGTGCAATATAACGTGTTCATGTTTCGCGTGTAAAAAAACACAGTATTTTTCACATAATTTACTTATCTGTATACCGCTGTTTCCACTGTCATAAAAACGGGCTGATGACTTCCTTGTTCTATGAAGTCCCTCCTTCAGAAATACGTAACGAGTTCTGATTGTGCCAGCGGTTCCTGTGTTGTGATTCGATAGCAGCTTACTGTCACGATC
Source organism: Anabarilius grahami (assembly GCA_003731715.1). Lineage (NCBI taxonomy): Eukaryota > Metazoa > Chordata > Actinopteri > Cypriniformes > Xenocyprididae > Anabarilius > Anabarilius grahami. Next base: position 6,402,529 of record RJVU01062584.1, on the reverse strand, counting down.
ACTAGTGAGAGTGCCCTATCAGCCACTGGAGGGCACTCCATCCCGGACTCTTGTTTTCACCCCTTGGACTTCATTACCCATAACGCACTGCCGGACTCTTTATCCTCGTTTCATTGCTCTCAGCTGTTTTGTGTTTGCTCATTAGTGTCTGCCTATTTATACTCAGTTGTTTGTGTCTTTGGTTGTGGTTTGTTGTATTGTTACGTGCACTTTTTGTATCCCTGGTTTTTTGTGTTTGATGGACTGTTGCTCTGGATTTTTGACCCTTGCCTGTCTCTGGAATTATGACTTTGGATTACCCTTATTAAATGCTGCACTTGGATCCTAACGTCTTGTCTGTGTGCTTACCGTGACACTTACACACTCTACAAACGCAACTCTTGCTCTTCTCCGTAGGAGCGCAACAAGACCATGCCCCCTTTTTTTTGTGTATTCCTGTGGGCGGAGGTTAGTCAAAAAACTGTTTTAGTGACGTCGTCATTAAAGAAGGAAGTAGAGGGATGTAGTCCAAACTGGCCGTTCGATGTAGGCGACTTCTGTTAAATAAAATATCTCGCTTGGCATTGAACTTTGAGCTTTAAAATTTTACAGATTTTATTTATACTCTAACAACAACATTACACACTAACTAAAGTTTGAAACATGGGATCACAAAGAACGGGACCTTTAAGACGAAAATGCTCCTTAGTTTTAGTCATTTTAGTCTTTCATATTTTAGTCTAGTTTTAGTCGACGAAAAGTCATCACATTTTTGTCAAGTCTTAGTCATTACTTTTAGTCAAACTACAGTTACCAACGTTCATTTTGATAGCTATTTTATATGTAGTCTTTAGACAAAATAGTCATAATTGTTCTCTTTAGACCAATTCATTTAAGTTCATGAAAAATTTGAATCAAGGTAAGAGTCTGTATTGACATTGCACTCTTAACAGTAGCACTTGTGCAGTTCTACATAACCTCTTTCAGTGGTTCTCAAACTTTCTAGACTAGAGTGCCGTAACCCCTGAGGGATTTAACATCCTGCTGTGTACCCTCTCTTTTCCACTTAGACTGCAAATCGATTTTTCCAGTGCATTTTTTCCCCTTCATAAATACCTTTGTAAAATAAATAATGCCTTAAATACATTTTTTTTTAAATGCAATAAATATAATGATGATAAAAACGAAGCGATACTTTTAAATATTACATTAAAACCGCCAGTAGGTGGCGGTAAGTCACTGTTTTTATGAGTGAATCATCGAGTCATTCATTCTTTCACTATCAAAGCAAGCGGCTGTATTTATGAATGGATCATTGAATCATTGACGATTCGTTCAAAGCCACAAATTCGTTCACGAAACACAGCTTGTGTGCTGCAGTTCTGCTGTGGCTTTCGATGCAAAATAGAGCAAAAATATTGACAATACTGTTTAAAATTTACATATTACCCTTTTGTTTGTTGAACTGTATAAAATCAATATTCGGGAAATTATATATTATATAATATTCGGTCAATATTCTTGCTGGTATAATATGATCAACATTAAAAACAGTAACTCCCAGAAGGGTATGTTTTTGTATCGAAGAAAGTTTTAATCTTAAATATACATGCCGTCTGTGTCTATATTTGTTCTTCATGCTAGTAAGTGCTAAATCCCCACTTTTACAAAGGTAACGTTATATTGTCGAGAACAGCACTAATGTAGCGCAATGCTGGCTTGTGTGGGTGCAGTCAGTTTTGACCGCGAAAGATGAGGTAATCTGATTGAATATCGTGTATTTTACCTCCTAGAAAAACATGTTCAGTTTTCATGTTATTGTAAGGTGGAGTAGAATAAAATGAACGTCAGTTTGAGAACCACTGCTGGATATCAGCCTGTACTTTGGTCCCAGATTTAGTCAGTAAACGAGCAGCGCAATATAGGCACTTTAATTTAAGTAGAAAATCTCAAATGAAGAGCGCTGAACTTTATCTTCTCACTTGTCTGAGTTTTCAGATCATCTGCGCTTCTTCCTCAGTGTAGAGAGGGCTCGTGTGCGGGGTTGCCAGATAGCAATGATTAAGTAAAACGTGTTCTTTTAACAGAAAGGCTCTGATAGGGGGTTTAAATTCTGGAATTCTGGCAATTCATTTCAAAAAGTAAGCTGACAGTCCACGAGACCGAGACAGTGTCAGTGTTTCGCGACAATGTCAGTGGCAAATGCGACTATCCGCACTTGGTAGTAAGCACACTTGCACACTAAGTAGTAAGTACTAGGTAGTAAGCACACTAAGTAGTAGGCGCACTAGGTAGTAAGTACTAGGTAGTAAGCACACTTGCACACTAGGTAGTAAGCACTAAGTAGTAAGCACACTAAGTAGTAAGCGCACTAGGTAGTAAGCACACTAAGTAGGCGCACTAGGTAGTAAGCACACTTAGCAGGCGCACTAGGTAGTAAGCACACTTAGTAGGCGCACTGGGTAGTAAGCACTAGGTAGTAAGCACACTTGCCCACTAGGTAGTAAGTACACTTGCACACTAGGTAGTAAACACTAAGTAGTAAGCACACTTGCACACTAGGTAGTAAGCACACTAAGTAGTAAGCATACCTACATAGGACATACCAGGAGTCTATGAGTCCTTATTTGGCAAATTTTCGCAGCAGTACATTCAAGTTATCATTTCAAAAAGTAAGCTGACATAGTCCACGAGACCGCGACAGTGTCAGTGGCACGTGTCAGTGGCACATGCCACTATCTGCACTAGGTAGTAAGCACACTTGCACACTAGGTAGTAAGCACACTAAGTAGTAAGCACACTAGGTAGTAAGCACACTAGGTAGTAAGCACACTAAGCAGTAGGCGCACTAGGTAGTAAGCACTAGGTAGTAAGCACACTAGGTAGTAAGCACACTAAGTAGTAGGTGCACTAAGTAGTAAGCACTAGGTAGTAAGCACACTAGGTAGTAAGCACACTAAGTAGTAGGTGCACTAGGTAGTAAGCACTAAGTAGTAAGCATACCTACATAGGACATACCAGGAGTCTGAGTCCTTATTTAGCAAATTTTCGCAGCAGTACATTCAAGTTACCATTTCAAAAAGTAAGCTGACAGTCCACGAGACCGAGACAGTGTCAGTGTTTCGCGACAATGTCAGTGGCAAATGCCACTATCCGCACTTGGTAGTAAGCACACTTGCACACTAGATAGTAAGTACTAGATAGTAAGCACACTAAGTAGTAGGCGCACTAGGTAGTAAGCACTAGGTAGTAAGCACACTTGCACAGTAGGTAGTAAGCACACTAGGTAGTAAGCAATAGGTAGTAAGCACACTAAGCAGTAGGCGCACTAGGTAGTAAGCACTAGGTAGTAAGCACACTAGGTAGTAAGCACACTAAGTAGTAGGTGCACTAGGTAGTAAGCACACTTGCACACTAGGTAGTAAGCACACTAGGTAGTAAACACTAGGTAGTAAGCACACTAAGCAGTAGGCGCACTAGGTAGTAAGCACTAGGTAGTAAGCACTAGGTAGTAAGCACACTAGGTAGTAAGCACACTAAGTAGTAGGTGCACTAGGTAGTAAGCACTAGGTAGTAAGCACACTAAGTAGTAAGCATACCTACATAGGACATACCAGGAGTCTATGAGTCCTTATTTAGCAAATTTTCGCAGCAGTACATTCAAGTTACCATTTCAAAAAGTAAGCTGACAGTCCACGACACCGAGACTGTGTCAGTGTTTCGCGACAATGTCAGTGGCATATGCCACTATCCGCACTTGGTAGTAAGCACACTTGCACACTAGGTAGTAAGTACACTAAGTAGTAAGCGCACTAGGTAGTAAGCACACTAAGTAGGCGCACTAGGTAGTAAGCACTAGGAAGTAAGCACACTTAGTAGGCGCACTAGGAAGTAAGCACACTTAGTAGGCGCACTAGGTAGTAAGCACACTTAGTAGGCGCACTAGGTAGTAAGCACACTTAGTAGGCGCACTAGGTAGTAAGCACTAGGTAGTAAGCACACTTGCACACTAGGTAGTAAGCACTAGGTAGTAAGCACACTTGCCCACTAGGTAGTAAGTACACTTGCACACTAGGTAGTAAACACTAGGTAGTAAGCACACTTGCACACTAGGTAGTAAGCACACTAAGTAGTAAGCATACCTACATAGGACATACCAGGAGTCTATGAGTCCTTATTTAGCAAATTTTCGCAGCAGTACATTCAAGTTACCATTTCAAAAAGTAAGCTGACAGTCCACGAGACCGAGACAGTGTCAGTGTTTCGTGACATTGTCAGTGGCATATGCCACTATCCGCACTTGGTAGTAAGCACACTTGCACACTAGGTAGTAAGTACACTAAGTAGTAAGCGCACTAGGTAGTAAGCACACTAAGTAGGCACACTAGGTAGTAAGCACTAGGTAGTAAGCACACTTAGTAGGCGCACTAGGTAGTAAGCACACTTAGTAGGCGCACTAGGTAGTAAGCACTAGGTAGTAAGCACACTAAGTAGTAGGCGCACTAGGTAGTAAGTACACTTGCACACTAGGTAGTAAACACTAAGCAGTAAGCACACTTGCACACTAGGTAGTAAGCACACTAAGTAGTAAGCATACCTACATAGGACATACCAGGAGTCTAGGAGTCCTTATTTAGCAAATTTTCGCAGCAGTACATTCAAGTTACCATTTCAAAAAGTAAGCTGACATAGTCCACGAGACCGCGACAGTGTCAGTGGCACATGCCACTATCCGCACTAGGTAGTAAGCACACTTGCACACTAGGTAGTAAGCACACTAAGTAGTAAGCACACTAGGTAGTAAGCACACTAAGTAGTAGGCGCACTAGGTAGTAAGCACTAGGTAGTAGGCGCACTAGGTAGTGAGCACACTTGCCCACTAGGTAGTAAGTACACTTGCACACTAGGTAGTAAGCACTAGGTAGTAAGCACACTAAGTAGTAAGCACACTTGCACACTAGGTAGTAAGCGCACTAGGTAGTAAGCACACTAGGTAGTAAGCACACTAGGTAGTAGGCACACTAAGTAGTAAGCGTACTAAGTAGTAAGCACACTAGGTAGTAAGCACACTTGCACACTAGGTAGTAAGCACACTAGGTAGCAAGTAATTTGTTTACATTACCATAGTTGTTATATTACCACAGCATCTAGCCTATAGAATTACCACAACAAATTAATTCAAGTACTTCACTATAGTACGGTTCAAAAACACTATAGTATTTACTATAGTATTTTTTTCACAAACCTGACATCAGTATAGCTGCTCAACTCATCAGTCAGTCACTCCTGCAGGCGTCACAAAATACGGCGACATGTTCCGGAGGACTGCGACAGTGTCAGTGTTTTGCAACAATGTACTGCACATGCCACATGATAAATTCTTCAACATATATATTTTTAATTTTGCATTTGTTATGACTATAATAGTCAATTTTGAATAGATTACCATGGGCAAAAACAGAGCGAACATTCTTGTTCTGAGTGTTGTTGTAGTTGTTTTTAATGTTTGTTTGTTGTTGTTGTTTGTTTGTTTGATGCAGCGATCTTATGGTTGTATGGAATTCGAAAGAATGTACATGAATGTAAAAGGCTGTATTTCAAAGTGTTAAAAAATTTAAATAAAATTAAAATATTGTGGGAAAAAAATTTCACAAATTTATTTTACAACTATAAAAAATGTAAAATATTTTTGAATACTTCAGTGGTTTGAAATCACACAGACACAAATCCTCTTGGACTATATTCTGATTAGTTACAGATAATAAAATACCCACATTTACATTAAATAAAAATACACATAGGTTCAGTGGTCATCTGAACAATACAGCCTTCCTTATAAAAGCACTTCTCCCATTATCCTACATTTTTGTTAACACCCAAATAATAATTTCATGTTACATGCTGATCCTTGATGCTATTTAACACATCATAATTCATTGTATCATTCATTAGGTTACATTATAAACAGCAGTATAACAGCAAAATTTCACAAATTTGCTTCGAGATTCCATGTTGGCTCAAAGTGGCTCATGGTACGTGTGGAATAGTGGTTCTACCGTCTGGGGCTCAAAGTAGATCACGCTAGCCTTATGTTGGCTAGTACCATGTGAGACTGGAGTACAGTACCCATTTGAGATCACTCTGTGGGCAGGGCAGTCATATTGTTGTTTGCCCAGCTCTGCTCTTGCGCCTTGTGCAGATCGACACACCGGTAGATTTTGTCGGCTGTCCAGTGTTGAGTCTGTGGGCATTTCGCTGAAGGGTGTTGCATATTCTGGTTCGGGTGGTAGGGGATCGGTGTATTCGGGAAGTTGTCCGGGGGTGTCGTAGTGGTTGAAGGTGAAGGGGATGGTATAGCCCTCCTCCAATGTGGGTCGGAATGTGAGTCCCATCATCTGCCCACCTGCTACAACATCCGGCTCAGCATAGTCTGGAAACAAACAGAGAAATGTTATAAAAGTATGCAAATGCTAAATAAACCCCATAGGAAGTAGATATTCCTGATCATGGGACATTTGACAGGAGAAAAAAAATACTATGGTAGTCAATGGGGGCGAGATCTGCTTGGTTACAAACATTCTTCCAAATATCTTCCTTTGTGTTCAGCAGAACAAAGAAATGTAAACAGGTTTGGAACAACTTGAGGGTGAGTAAATGATGACAGAATTTTCATTTTTGAGTGAACTATCTCTTTAATTTTCCCAATGGAGCGCTCAATTAAACAAGATCTTTTACTCTACATCTACAAAATTATAAATACATGCTTTTGCTTTTTTGTTTTTATTCAATTTATGAAGGTGCTGTAAATTCAATCATTACCCACTCTTGTTCAACTTTCTTGTCATCTGGACCTGTACAACCTAAATTATTTACTTTAATTAAATAATTGACATCAAGTACACTTAGAAAATATTCATATAATTTTAATGAATAAAGCATTTAATGACAATTTGTTGTACACAGGATCAGAGTAAATTGTTATATTTTGATTTTGATTTTTACACTTTTTTTGAGATTTTTATTAAATTAAATTCAGAAATTAAATAAAAATTGTATTTAAAATACACAATTCAGAAATGTTACATTAATATAATATACCAGCATAGGATTTAAAAAAAAAAGTTATCATATTTATTTTAAATTAAATAATATAAAAACAATGTCCAATTAGATGACACTTCATGAATAAAATATAACATAACAAATACATAACATTTAAATTTAATATATAATCCTGTTGATAGTGATATTAAGTATTTATTTTTATTATATGTATTATTTTGATAAATTATATTAATCATATGATTTTAAAATAATAAAATGATAATATATAATATAAAATGACATTTCATAGTCTTCAAACACCTCACCTCAAATATTGACCAATCAGATTCATGGTATAGTGAATAAACCCTCCCTAGATTGGCCTTCATGCCCAGGGCTGGCTTTTCCCTTGGCCAACCCATATCCGATTTTTTTTTTGTCCGGCCTGTTTACATTTACTTTAGACACTACTGGTCTGCGATATCTGTGTTTACATTAATCCCTGCCCAAAATGATTCTGTTGGTGATCGATTTACTGTGTGACATGGTTGACCCTCGGGTTTTGAATGGCCGTACTACAAATATTTATATAATTGAAGTCGAATAACCATGATTATTTGCCAGCATGGATAAGTTAAAAGCTGTCGTTGGCGCCGATAGCCTAGTGGTTAGTGCGCTGACACATGGCGTAAATGCGTTCACAGTCACCCGAGTTCTATTCCCGTCTCGAGGTCCTTTGCTGATCCTGCCCCCATCTCTCTGCCCAATGCTTTCCTGTCTGCTCTCTACTGTCCTATCTGAATAAAGGCACAAAAAGCCCATAAATATAACTAAAAAAAAAAAAAGTTAAAAGCTGTCATGGATGTTTGCAGTGCAAAATCTGACTGAACGGATATAGCATTATTAAGTTCCCACGTGATCCCACTTCAGGCTATGAAAGGGGCCCCACGATTCCCCTGTTTCCTTCTCAGTCCTTCACTCACTCAGCAGGAATGCTAAGAGGGCGAAACGGTTTTAATTGAAGCGACTTTAGAAAGGACTCTGATTGTATTGGCCACTGACCCTCTGTCCTCCTCATCCCAGAACCCCTTACTGAAGGGTTTGTTGGCCAGTGGGTGGTGAGGAGGGTGTTCTTCTGACTTGAATGCCCCCTAATTTGGGCTCCAATTAAAGAAGCCTTTCAGGGAAGTACTGCTGACGAAAGAAAGACATGTTTATGCTGCCACTGAGCAACTGTTGGAGGAATGAGCTCAGAATGAAAGCCATTTGCCTGTCATGTCTCTTCTGAGTTCCACTGGCAGCTCAGCTGAGCAAAAGCACACAGAGTGGGGCGAGCGAACAAAGGGGTCAGAATGACTACTTGGCTTTCTCTTTCTTTCCGTCCTGCTGTTTGAGCCACATTAACCCTCTTATTCACTGCTATATATTACTGCAATGTCTGAGGGCTGTTGATATGAGTTTCTGAGAACTGTTGTACCCAGCGGCGTCCTCTCGACAAACACTGCCTTGTCTCATTTGCTGTTTGAAACATTCCTTTATGAATTTCGGTATTCATTGCTAAACTGGGCTCAAAAGCCCTGTGGATGTCTTACCATTGAGAGGAGGGCTGGGGAGAGCATCGTGGATGTTCCGAACCAGAGGGTAAGATACAAGCTCTGGGTTTGTGCACGGAAGCTTCTTCCCGTGGAAACCCTGACAGCCTTAAGCAGAGACAAAGAAAATCAGTCAGGAAATACCAACAACACTTGGGAGACATATGAAAAACAGTACTAGAGATACAGAGCAATAGCTTACCTTGGTCAACACAGCATTTCTTTATTTGTGCATTTCTTTTTCTGAAATAAAAAACACTGGAAAATGTCAAGAATATGTCCAGGCCATATTTCACCCCGAAAAAAAGAAAGGAAATATCGGTAATGCATTATATTTTTCTTAATGCACTGAAAAAAACAATAAGTAAAATTTACTTAATTTTCTTTTGTAAGTTTTTGCATGCATATTTTTTAAGTAAATTTCAAATATGGAATTAAATAACTCTACTTAACTAAGTTAAGTAAAATTAACAAAGAAAATAAGTAATTTTAACTTGGCCAGTAAAAGGTTGAGTAATTTCTACTTAGTTGAAGTTTCTTTTGCAATACATTTTACTCTAACAATAAAACACTCAATTAAACCATGCTTTTAAAGTGTGTGCTTTACTTAGAAACATCCAAGTAAATAATACAATAGATATTGTGTAGACACCATATCTACATATTAGAAGAAACGCGGCACTTGAACACAGAGACCTCAATACTTGGTACACAATACACAATGACGGTAACATTCGATGGACGTTTTTGAGTGTGAATGTGCCATTTTGAGTAGAAAATGAACTCCAAATGTCACAAAATGGCAAGTTACTAAACATAACCACAAAAGCAATGATTCCATGTGTAAATACAGCTGGAAAACAGTGAAAAATCGACCTCATTAATTATTCAAGGCCCAGTGCATGATGGGAACACCAGTATCAGAAAAGTTGAGTAGTTTTACTTAATTTTATAATGTTGATATTTATTTATATAATTTCTACAAGCTTAAATTGAGTACTAATATAGAACTTACTTAGTTTTTTAATTCTTGCCTGAACTAACTTTTTCATGTAAAAAATAACATTAGTTTTTTCCGTAGTATTTACTTCACCATAAAATAATTTTTTAAGTGTGGAAATTAATTTATTTTTTGGACCTTTCAAATTTGGAGCA
>RJVU01062584.1:6367496-6383957 GCA_003731715.1 Anabarilius grahami | reverse complement strand
TTAGTATTTAATATCATTTCTTTAATTTATATGTAATTATATTATAATATTAAATTAGATTTAATTATATTATGATTTTTTTTTATTTTATTTATAATTTTAACTATTTAAATTAATGAGAAAGTAAAATTTTTTTGTCATACTACTGGTGCATACAGAACTCTGCACTAGACTCTGTGTCATTCCATAACATCTGTGTGAAGAGGGTCATACCCACTCTAGTGGCTCCACTGGTGTCTGTGATGGTAAGAGAGCCAGATATGCAGTCTTGGCTCCACTCCAAGTCAAAGTCCCCAAAGGTCAAGAGCAGCGTCAGGCCCTTTGCTACCCTTAGGCTCCACTCACACCGGGTGTGGTTAGGGTAGGTTCCCGGGAAGTTCAGCGAGGTCAGTGTGCCACTGGTGGGACTGAGGACTGTATGTCCACACCCATCGCCTGAAGGTAAAAAAAGAGAGCCAAGATCAAATTGATATTGATAAAAAAAAAAGTTCAAAAGGCATTTTATCTTCGCTTCATGTTCTAGTTTTGTTTTGTGGTCTGTTTCCACACATAATTAAACCAGACATTTTATCTTTCATTTAACTTCCAGTAATCATCGAATGTGCAAACTAGTTTCTCTCTTGGCATGTTTCTAGCCCATGGGAAAATGAGACAGGGCACATTAACAGTATTATAAGAATTGTGGGTATTGGCAGGTCGCTGGCTGCATATTGAAGAGTGGATTGCTAAAGCTTGTGTGGAAAGGGGGCTTGCCAATTTCAATATTAGTCACACTTGAGGGGCTTTCCATAACTGATGTTAATTAAAGCAATAATTACAGTAGGATTTAGTTGATGGCAATGCTGTGTTGTAGGGTAGCTTCCACAGACACGCTCTACCAAGTTGATTAACATGATATCATCACCTCAAAATAGCCTCAAAACAATTGGCAACTAGTTTGGAGTTCTACTAAATCCTAGAGTCACTATGAATTGCCAAATTTATCTAATGTTTTTGAGTCTCCTGCTCCATTTATGGTCTAGACAGTGAGAGAGCAGTCTGAGTCCATTGTTGGCCTTTCATTCATAATTTCTCAGTCAGCTCTGAATCATTGGGGTTTAAAGCTTATGTGGCCCCTTCTTTCAGCTTTAGGCACATTTTATCTCCAAATCTACCGAACCTCTTGTTGCTATGAGCAATTTTAATCATTGCATAGGAAAACAAACATAATTTTGTGGTCAGGCTATTAACTGGCAATGCTCAAACAATTCACTGTGTGACTCAGTGTGGTTAAAGAGTTGATTGTTTGATTTGGGTAAACCCAGCTAAGATTTGTGGATGAAGCTGGGGGTGTTTCTTGCACTTAGTTATCTCAACCCAATCTCATTAGAAAACATAACTATTTTGCAAGGTGGCGTTTTTGTATGAATTCGTGTGATGTGATTTCTATGGAAACATATGATTTTTTAGAAGAAACCTAACCCCATCCCTAAACCTAACCGTCAATGGGGCGTAAGCAGATCACCCAAAAATTTACGAATCATGACATTATCTTGTGTGTAATCTGTTTGGTTTAATAAAGTTAATATTGTTTGGAGACCAATTAAGTCAAAATTAAGTCAAACTGAACAAATTATTTTTGTTCAGGATATATTATTTCAATGTAAACATGCGCTAGATGGACATCTTTAACCATTGCGCTCGCGTCTTTTGCAGCGTCTCTCGCATAACAAGGCATTCTAAAAACGCGGCGCTCAAGTTAAAATAAGTTCTCTAAAATCTCTAGATCTTATAATTTTTTTGTTCCACTGACCTGCGTCTCACATTTTTAACAGCAAAAACGCATTCTGTGTGAACTGGCTCTTAGGGTGCCGTTCACACAGAACACGTTTTTTCCATTCCAATGAGCTTTCCATTGTTTTTCTATGTAAATACGCGCTAGACGGACATGTATGACAGTTGCGCTCGTGTCTTGCATCTTTTGCAGCATCTCGCACATGACACGGTGTTCTAAAAACACGGCGCTCAAGTTAAAATCAGTTCAACTTTAAAAAAACGCATCTCGAAACCTTGCGTTTTTTCCCCATTCTACTGCCCGCATCTCGCATTTTTCAAAGCAAAAACGCATTCTGTGTGAATGAGCCTTAAGTGTGTAATTTCTCCAAAACAACTATAAGTAATCTATTTTTATAGGTTAATCTGCCCTGAAAAGTGCAAATACTGTGACTTTGTGGTGCTATCAAAACATTGCTGTTTGTTTGATCCAGCCCAGCCTAGAAAAGCAACACTGGCTCAACCAGTGATGTGAGTTTAGGGTGGGGCTATCTGTTTTTGATAGCCAGGGTGAGTGTTTAGAAAAACCTGTGTGAAAAAAACTGCATCTGAAATTGAATACTTCCCTACTATATAGTATGCAAAAAAAAAAAAAACAGTACAGCAAAAGAGTAATATGTCCGAATACATAGTATTTACTGTAGGCAAAAAGTCCCTGGATGACCTACTACATCCGCTGAGATTCTGAAGTGCGCTTTCGACGCACACTTTACTATCCTGTGAGGCCATGGGAGGGGGTTTATGAATGGAAGTGAAGTGACAACTGAAGCTGGTAGGTCACATGACAGTAACAACATGGCAGATGTAATGCTTCCGAATTTCACTCAAACTACCCATATTCATACTATATAGAACATACTTTTTTAATGTTCGTGAAGTAAATTCAAGTTCAAATACCGTACCTACTAAGTACGCGATTTCGGACACAGCAAATAATTTCTGCAATTGCATTTGGTGGTGCTAGTGTGCAGAAATTAGACAACGGTTGGCTACAGTTTAACAAGGCCATTTTCTTTGTAACCACAGCTCAAAAATTCACAATGAATTCCTCATGAAGCACAGCCTGCGGCAATCTGTAGACATTATTTAATAGCAGGCAGACACTTTGATGACATCTGTGCGATGTCTGTGATTTGAGTGCACAGCAAGGTGTTTAAAACATGCAGCGCTTGAGGATGCATATACTGGGTATAATTAAGACACTTGCTGACACACAATATAACATTCCTTACAGCTGAGCTACTATGAACACACTGGGACAATGGATACCAATCCATCATCAGCGCTACACTATCAGGCAGCATGTAATTTTATTTTCTCATCAGGGGATTTGCAGACACGTCCCTGCAGGCCTGAGCCCATGGCAGACAGGATGTTCGGTTGTTTAGATTGTCACTTCACAATTCCTCTACGTCAGTCATATATTACAACTGTAAACTCAAAATATTTGTGGACAAGCTGTTTTTTCCTGCTGTTTTGTGTTTTGGCAAATCCCGGACACTTCCACTCTGATACTATAACATCCCAAAAAACAGTCAGCATCCCTTCTGGCTCATCGGATTGGAAGTATTGTACACATGTAGTTCTGGGGGTGGACATTTGACTGGAAAACATTTTCCGTAGTCCTCATAGTCTGTGAATCTGGCTGTAGTGATTCATGCTGACCCCACACAGATTGAGAAATACCATAAACAAAGTCATTCTTCCTAACACACTCTCTAAACACAGGCAGAATTTGAGGACATCTTCCAGTCCAGCAGTCTGGATGCTGATATGCTTGTGATCTTATATGGACAAATATTGCTATAAACATAAACACTTTACTCTTTGTGCATATTTCTAAAAATGAGAATCAGTCAAGGGCATTTTCTAGCTGAAATATTGATCTTAGCATAGAAATAACTTAACTCACTACAGAAAATTACTATCCCATTACATTTTCTCCCCTGATATTTTTCAGGGTTACGAGACCTGTTGCTCATGATCCTAAAGTTATAAGTTAATATTTTTAATGGTCGAGTTGAGTGAAGGTAAAACAGCCAACAAGTGCCCAGCATTCATCATGGGAACTCTCTCAAAACTTCCAGTTTCATCTTAAAGTTAGTTTCGACATTGTCCAGAACTGTAAGGGCTGTCATATTAAAGAATCTAAAATAAATCTATAAAAATAGTTTTGGTTTAAAATGATGGTTACTGCATAATTCTGTACATGTGTGTTATTTCATTGTTTTGTTGACTTTACTAAGATTGTAAAATGTTCATATAATGTTGTTTATTATAATATTGTCAATATTATACATTATTTTTTACATTTTTTATTAAATTTTTTAATTTTAAACATAAGTACCTCGCACAATGTACTAGTAGTAGGCGCAATCTTACCCTTTTGACCGCATACCAACACCAGCGTTTCGATGCTGAGAATAAGCCAAATCCAAGAGAATTCCATAGTATCCCAAAGCGCTCCATATCTAGCCTGCATGGTTTCCTCTGGGATATCCCGTCGCTGACTCTAGTGTTCTGAGTTTATGCCATGAGTTTTAGTTAATGTCGTAATCAGTCTCTTACTTTTCTCATCCAAGTTAAGACGCAGCAAAGTAGCCCATCCCCTACTGGGCATGGGTTAATGCACTCTCCTCTTATTGGTCTCAGGACGTGCTAGTCAACTTATTTACACAATTCTTGTTTCAATACCTGACTTGTGTAAAGCGAGATGTTTCCAACACAACGACACCGTGCAAATAATGTGATGAGAAAGTTGGGACACACACACTTGCGTGGCCATTGCGTTACGGTCTATGGTTAAAACCCATAAATGCACTAAAATTAAACGGTGTGAATGAACACGATGTTCGTTCAGTAGGACAGCAGACGCTGCTGATTTAAAAATAAAAAAAATAATTTATGTTTATCGGCGGATTTCTGAGCACACGTCTTAAGATGTCTTCGAAATTATGAAACAACTCGTGAGATCCGTGACTCGTCGTAGCCTTGTCCAAAAATGAACAGTGTCCGAATGGTAAATGGCAAATCGTACTTTTGTGGTGTTTTGTGAAAAGTGGTCTGAACAATTCGTCCTGAATAATCAGTATAAGCAGTTCACAAGTAAACAACAATCGGCCTTTCGGTACTAATCTCACTGAATCGGTTCCAATACTCAGCGACTGAGTTGAATTACAGCTGATCGAATCACCTAACGAAACCGAATTGGTTTTAACGGCTGCATTTTTATTAAAATATACACTTGAATTTAATTTAGCTTCTAAATGATTTATTTTTATCATTTGGATTATAGGAAATCCAATTAACGACCTTAATAAAACTAAACAAAGAAACTTAATCGAGAAACGCCGGGATGTAAAGGACCACGTGATGACCACGATGACAAGAACCGATTCTTTAAAGCGAGGCGGACTTGTGAACATATGCAGCCAACTGCACACAATGCAAGAAGAAATACTGCCATGTAATCATCCGTAATATAAACTCAGTATACATTGTATGTATACTATACAATATGACGGCGAGGAAAATAAGGCTCAGTAACCTGACCCCTGTCCTGAGACATGTTTCCTAAAATTATTACGCTCCAAATTGAGCAGCAACTGATGATGGTAGTTGTAGTTTATCGACTAGCCTGCTTGCAAACAGTATTTACACTTGAGTCAAGTTCGTCCCACTTTAGTAGTGTCTAACTAAGTCTACATATTGCTTCACAATGCCAGCACCTTATAAAATACAGTTTACACTAAATTAGTAAAAAATCACTATGCATTAGAAATGTAATTAAGTAAAAGTGTTCTGTATCAACAGTACTCAATTCCAAATTCTCTGAAACAATACTTTATTAGGCCTAATAAAGCAGGCTACTTAAAGGATTAGTTCACTTTTAAATACACTTTTCCTGATAAATTTACTCACCACCATGTCATCCAAGATGTTCATGTCTTTCTTTCGTCAGTCGAAAAGAAATGAAGGTTTTTGAGGAAAACATTCCAGGATTTTTCTCCTTGTCACGTAACGAACGCGGCGCCAGTTTTGTTTTTTTCCGTAAGTAGAATAGGGAAGGCGTAGGACATTCGTCGTAAGCGCTATGAAGAATGCGGAAGCGGAAAGTACGTTCGAGGCAATATTTTGTTTATAAATCATAAACGGTTGTATTTTTTTCGAAAATGACCGATGGATTCGCTAGATAAGACCCTTATTCCTCATCTGGTATCGTTTAAAGCCCTTGAAGCTGCACTGAAACTGCAGTTTGGACCTTCAATCTGTTGGTAGCCATTGAAATGCACTATATGGAGAAAAATCCTGGAATGTTTTCCTCAAAAACCTTAATTTCTTTTCGACTGACGAAAGAAAGACATGAACATCTTGGATGACATGGGGGTGAGTAAATTTATCAGGAAAAGTGTATTTAAAAGTGAACTAATCCTTTAAAACCCCAAAGCTATTGTTTTGTAATAATTGACTTGTGATGCCCTCTTTAGGACAAGTGAAGATATTACTGACACAGACACAGCTGGGTTGGCTATGAAAACTTGTCAAGGAAAGGTCTTTAGAAAAAGCGCATGCCAAAAGAACATATAAAATGTGGGCAATACAACTTTTTGCATGATTAATTTCACAACATTTTTTCTTTTGTCAAATCAACTTCAATAATCAATGTGGTTTAGATAACACAATATTTTAGGTTTCAAACCAATCGCCTTCATTGTATTAACTCAAATTTTTAATTTCAATGAACTCAAAATTTTATCGCAACCAGGTAAATAACTTTTTTAAGTTAAACCAACAATTCTTTTTCAAGAATTCATTAGGTACTCTGGCAGTAATCTTGAACTTACACTGACACTTAGTGGCGTGGGTGCAACATCACACAGTCCACCATTATTAATTGACTCCATGAGAGATAATAGGGGGTTTAAGATAAAACGAATAGTATTCGGCTAGTCATGTAGCCTAATCTTAACACTGTGACCACTGTGAGGCAACCTCCTCCATGTAAATAAAACAGCTTTTATAAGGCTGATATAACAGGAGTCATGACATTTTTTTTTTCATGACTTTCAAACATATTTTTCAAAAATACTGTTCATTTCTTTAGGGGTAAAACTTTTGTGAGGAAAAAAATGACAGAGTGGGCTCTCTAACTGTATTCAACATGTTTTTGTAAGTACATTTGCTGCAGCTGTTGTGTGTGTGGCGCGAGCTTATGTTTTAGTATACGTGATTGTGTGTTTTGTGTCATTTATAACAGATGTAGCAGATGTTTGGACCGCTGGACTCAGTGAGACTGATTTTGGATCTTCAAAGCAACAAAACTGATCATTAGCAATAGCAAATTCATGAAACATTCATCGAATTCGCCTAATAGTGAGTATAGAGCCCAACTGGAGAACATTATGCAACATTAAAGGGAAAGTTTTTTTGATCATAATTTATTCACCCTCATGTTGTTCCAAACCTTTATGACTTTTTTTCTTCTGCAGAACGCAAAAGAAGATATTTTGGTATGTTTTGAATGGCAATTAATGTCTGTAAATTATTCTCTGTTTATTAAGCAAATGACATTTTAAAACTATACCTACTTTAAAGGTGCAGTGTGTACATTTTAGTGGCATCTAGTGGTGAGGTTGCGAATTGCAATATAGAGAAGCTACGGTGGCCAACACAGGACAAAGATGTCTTCTGAGACAGCAGAGAGTAGCCAGTCAAGCAAACGCACTCTGTAGAGCAGTTTGTTTAGGGCTACTGTAAAAACATGACGGCGCAAAATGACGACTTAACATGTAAGGGAACCCGTAGTGTATGTAGATAGAAATGGCTCATTCTATGGTAATAAAAACATAACGGTTCATTATATAAGGTCTTTATACACAACTGAAAACATAGTTATGTATATTATATTGCATTTCTATCAATAGATCCTCCTAAAATGTACACATTGCACCTTTAAAACTAGTTAGATTTAATTTACTCAAATATTTGACCTTTATAAATGTACATTTCAGAATCAGAAGACTCATTCAAGTATTTATTTACTTATTTTTATTCAATAGGCTATGACATGTTCCTCAAAAATGAATAGCAAGTTGTATTTTTTGGAATATTACTAATTGATTCCCGCATCTGATAACAATCAGGTTGTATATATGACAACCTCCATAATTTGCAATACGCAATTTTTGTACATTTTGGAAAAAACAATTTGCAGTTCTAGAGGTGCTATAAAAAAAACAATAAAATATTACTACGAATCACAATTATTTGTCAGCAAAGAAAAATCATACCTTTTTACTTACATAAATTAGTAAATTGTATTTTTAAGTACTGAACTTTTGACAGACAAGACTCTATATTTTATTAGCCCTGCCCCAAAATATTTCTATTTATTTTTTGATTTTTGAATTGCAATATTTAACCAATGAACTACATTTCTCTATATTGAAAGCACTTTATATACCTTTAAGCTTGTTACCATTACTTTTCTGGAATAAAAATACCAAGGATATCTAACGAATAATCTCATCTAAAAAGTTTTTTTTTTTAATGTAATATTAAAATGTAAAAAAAAATTTTTTAGCTATTAAAGATTTTTTTTTTCAAATAAAATCAATGTAACCTGTAAATACTTTTAACATTCTGATTTTTTTACCACCAGATGGCAATAAAACATTAAGAAACAGCTGAATGAGACGGCATGACAATCCTGTTGTATATGGTCTGAAATGCCAAAAATGTCAACATATCTGTCTCCCAGACAGATTACATTCCATGTAAGTTTATACTTAAAATAGAGATCATTCTGCTCTCAGTAAGAGGTCACAACCTTCAGACTGTTTTCTCTCACAACAGTGTTAAATCATATAAACAGTTTCAAGCCCTACACTGTATTTATTCTTAGAACAATTTTCCCTATACACGACACATACGTGCTCACAATCTCATTTTACGTGAGAGGAGCTCTTCATAATCCTCCCACACTTCGCTCGAATCGAATAAAACTGGGCACAGTCCATCACTCTTTTGTCATTTACCTCAAAAAGAGAGTTTTGTGGATGTACTGGTGACTCCCTTAACAGGGGCTCAAACGTAATTTTGTAGAGGAAAGCGCACCTGTCTCAACCTTCATAATGCTATACAGGCCCCATTCTGACATTCACATGGGACACCTAAACAAATGATAAACCGCTGCAGTGTTCCCACCAAGCAATGACTGAACAAGGTCATATAGGAGATGGTGACTATTACGCAGTGATTTGTGCCTTTGTTCGAGGCAGATCCCAGAGGTATTTGGATACTGCTGCAGTATCAGCATACTTAAGGACTATTTTCTAGGCAAAATAAGCAAACTTAGGGTACAATTAAAGGAACTGTTCACCTAAAATTGAAAATGTTGGCATTTATTTCCCTCAACTTGATGATGTTCCAAACCTGTGTGAACACAAAAGAAGATATTTTGAAGAATGTATTTCGAAGAACTCTTTTGTCTATACAATACAAGTCAATGGGGTCCAAAGTACTTCAACGAGTTCCCAACAGGATACTCTCCCATATTTGAGGTTTAATCACAATAAATGTATGTACATGGTTATCGTTATGATTTAAACAATTGCATATTTGTTGCAACTTGCTCTCTGGCATAATTTATTTGGCTTTTTTAAATAGCTGACCCTATTGCTTGATCTACAGCTCTGGAGTTGAAATCCCCAGCTCTGAATATGCAATAGGTAGACTGATTATGATAGAAAGAAAAAAAGGCTGCACTGTTCGCTGCTGTGTGAAATTAAATTGGTATGAGAAACGTGAATGGATCAGCGTGTGGCTATCTGCGCCTGCCATCCCTGCTGGCTCCAGGACATGGCTGGACCTTGGGCAGCTGAGGTCCAACTTGGCCCTTTTGCTTCTATTCATGGCTCAATAGGTAGTCCTTCTTTTGTGGAGCCTAAACAGATTAACACAAATCCATCCAACCTGTGGGACTGCGTAGATAAGATGCTTCATAGCTTGTTGGCCTCATAATGGCTATTGTTCTGGAGAACTGGAAACATACAGTGCGAACGTCTGCTTGGTTTAGCCGCCTCAATTTGCATGGAAAATGAAGAGTCATTTGAATAACAAATCTTATTGTAAACAGTTTTTTGCATGATATACATTATGTAGCCTACAGCAATGGTTGTCAACNTGCCTGAATGGTGTATATATACCCATATATATATATATATATATATATGTATATATATACACCAATCAGGCATAACATTATGATCTCCTTCCAAAACAGCCCTGACCCATTGAGGCATGGACTCCACTAGACTCCTGAAGGTGTGCTGTGGTATCTGGCACCAAGATGTTAGCAGAAGATCCTTTAAGTCCTGTAAGTTGCGAGGTGGGGCCTCCATGGATCGGACTTGTTTGTTCAGCACATCCCACAGATGCTCGATTGGATTGAGATCTGGGGAATTTGGAGGCCAAGTCAACACCTTAATCTCGTTGTTGTGCTCCTCAAACCATTCCTGAACCATTTTTGCTTTGTGGCAGGAGCATTATCCTGCTGAAAGAGGCCACAGCCACCAGGGAATACTGTTTCCATGAAAGGGTGTACATGGTCTGCAACAATGCTTAGGTAGGTGGTACATGTCAAAGTAGCATCCACATGGAGGGCAGGACCCAAGGTTTCCCAGCAGAACATTGCCCAAAGCATCACTTTGCCTCTGCTGGCTTGCCTTCTTCCTATAGTGCATTCTGGTGCCATGTGTTCCCCAGGTAAGTGACGCACACGGCCATCCATGATGTAAAAGAATCCATCTTCTTCTATTGCTCCGTGGTCCAGTTCTGATGCTCACTTGCCCACTGTTGGTGCTTTCAGCAGTGGACAGGGGTCAGCATGGGCACCCTGACTGGTCCGCGGCTATACAGCCCCATATGCAACAAACTGTGATGCACTGTGTATTCTGACACCTTTCTATCAGAACCAGCAGTAACTTCTTGAGCAATTTGAGCTACAGCAGCTCATCTGTTGGATCGGACCACACGGGCCAGCCTTCGCTCCCAACATTCATCAATGAGCCTTGGCGGCCCATGAACCTGTCGCTGGTTCACCACTGTTCCTTCTTTTGACCATTTTTGATAGATACTGACCACTGCAGACCAGGAACACCTCTCAAGAGATGCAGTTTTGGAGATGCTCTGACCCAGTCATCTAACCAACCATTTACATTCACAATTGCCCATTTTTCCTGCTTCTAACACATCAACTTTGAGAACAAATTGTTCACTTGCTGCCTAATATATCCCAACCACTAACAGGTGCCATGATGAAGAGATAATCAATGTTATTCACTTCTATATATATATGTATGTATATGTATGTATGTGTGTGTGTGTGTATATATATATGTGTATATAATATAATATTTATTAAATATTATTTAATATTATATAAAAAAATGCCTTGTAGCTAAACTAATATTGCATTTTTTCCCGTCTGGCTCTTGCTTAGACTGTTTTTACAATTATATCTTGATTTAGGTTTAACTGATAATACTTAATCATAAAACATTTTTCATACTGCATTATATGTACAATTACAACAAAATGGAAATATTTGTGTCCACTGAACCCTTATTAACCCTTTTATTGAGGAACATACAGCTCTCTCTCTCTCTAAACTAAATATATAAACTATTAATATATAGATGCTACAGTCTGTTTTAGACAATGCAAGAATGTATTCCCATTTTGCCCTCATTTTATTAACCAATATAAATCACATCATTAATTTCCCACTGTTATGTCTTCAGTAGAGATTACGATGAATCATAATGTATATAGCCTGAGAACACCAGTATGGTTAGTCCTTAAAGCTCCTCATGGGGGCGTCGTTCGCACACTTTCAAGTACACTACGCATACTCGGGCGCCAGAAAGTGCGCTCGGAGAGAAAGAAACATCGCTTCGAACTGTTTATCCTGACGTCAGTTTGAACAGATCGCACTGCCCCCGTATCACTTCACGCGACTCTGAACTGAGCTTCGGCTGGATTTCGGGAATCGATGAACGGGAGTGAGTCCACAACTTCACCATCCAAACTACTGGAGCCACTGAAATGATTTCGGCTTGTTTTCCCAACTGGACTAACAACATAAAATGAATACCTGCGCATTTCTCTTGATCCTGGCTGTTCAGATTCACGCCGACAGCGTAGAGGGACCAACAGGTAAAGTCCCGTTTATCTGGAGTTACAGAGACTGCGCACTTTCAAACTTGTGTGTGTTTTGAGGATATGGGAAGCATAAGCTTGTTGTCTTGACAGCAAAAGGAGACTCAGTTGCACTTAGGAGCCGCTGAACTTTTCTAATAATGGAGAGATTTGGTCTCGGCTGTCATAAAAACAGTGAGAATGCCATCAAAAGCTTAAAACCAATTGTGTTTCAGGCGGTTTGTTATTTGCTACAAGACGCCTGTTTAAACATTCCCTCAGTTGTTAAGGTTGTCATGATTCATAGTGTGGGTCTTTGAATTATTATAGTGTATTTTTTTTATGGGAAAACACGCCGGGAAGTTGTTTGGTATAAAGTAAACAAGTGCAGTCTCATCTGCGAAGCTTGAAAACAGTGTTTGACTGAATTAACGAATCATTTGTGGCTGCACCAAACGGGCTATTAAAGCAGTGAGGTGATTTTTTTTTTTTTGTTCGAATCCACATCAGGATGATTGACAGCGAGTTGTATTTAAAAGTGAATTAACCACCAGCAGCATACAAGTTATTTTTGTTTTAACTGGATGAACTTTTCTAATTATTCTTATAACTGGGGTTGAATTTTTTTGGTTCCCGGTTTTTTTTTTTATACCGCGAAATAATCTTTATACACGCTCTCACAGGAAGATACAACTTTTTTGCGCTTTTAGTTGGACTAACGTTAAATGTTTTACATTGAAGTAGCCTATATTTGGAGAGAAGCGTGAAGTACAGTGATGTAACGTTCACTGAATCTCTGATTCACTTCACTGCGCTCTTTATTGCTGATAAAAAGCACTCGCATATATCCGGTTATGCTTATGAATTATAACAGCTTGTTTATGAGTTGTTCACGCACTGAAGCGTCCAAGGGGCTATTATCTCATGTCCAAAACATGTTTCTTAATCATTTTAATAACAAATCTTTTTTTTTTTTTAAATTCCACTTGAATTTGGCGCCACTTTTCTGTGTTTTTGAATAAATAAATAGTCTTAAACGAACCTAAGACCTAAGGTTCTTCAATGGTCATATCTAGTTTAAGATGATCTGGCATTCACCTGGTTTAGCTGTGTGAACAACTCTAGCCTGCTGACCAGGCTGAGGGACCAGCAAACCAGTTTAGGCTGATTCATTGATTTGCAAGGTAATGTGTAGAGAGTAAATTCACATTTGAATTAAGAAAATATACTACTAATGTAAATTGGACACATTTGAATCATCTTTGTCATCTAATAGTGTTTTTTCCATCCTGAAAAACATCAGCTGCTGGTGGTTTGCTAGTTTTAACTGGTTTAAGCTGGTCTCCCAGTCTGTTCAAACAGTCACAAACTGGTCACACTTAGCTAGTTTAGCTAGAAAGCCATGAAACACCAGCCAACAGATCACCCTGACCAGCCTCGGAAACCAGCAAACCCTTTTACATTTACATTATTTTTCATTATTTATGACCTATGTGTTTTTAAGCTGTTTTCTTCGTGAGGAGTGTTGGCTGTTCGCTACAGTTTTTGATTTTAACCTGATCCGCACACGCACAGAAATTATGAACTGCCTCCTCCTCCACACTGTCAGTGGGCTGTATGAAGACAGAGCAGGTACAGGAAAACTGAAGGGTGCCGTGTGTGAATGCTCATAATGGACCACTCCCTCTGAGCCAGGCTGTGGGAAACATGTCGCATGATTCGACCAAGAAACTTGACAAACAATCATGATTCGTTTGAGGAAGCTATTGATTTTCAGTTAACTAAATGGCTTCCATTTAGCAAGCTGTCAAGTAGCTGTAGGGTTCTGTGACTACTGCTGCGGTCTGTGCATTCCCTCTGCTCTTCAGCTGCAGTCTAATCCTAGTTTCTGTTGGTTTTTGGCCTGTTTTACACAGTATAATCCACTCTTATTGTGTTCGGCTGCTGTTTCCGCTGTTGTTTTCTTCTCTTTTGTTTTCCCATGGCCTGGTTAACAGAAGGCAGCGATGAGTGACCTGATGTGAGATGAATACTGTCATTGTAACCAAGTGTCTACTTCATTTATAGCTCTTCATATCCCTCCTTTTGTGAGCTGTGCATCATTATTTTGAGTCTTACAGTTATGATGAATGGATGAACTTTATAAGGACTGATGATGTAATTAAAAAAAAAGAATAAAATGGTTCATACAAATGTATAAAAGCACAAAATCCTTCAACGTTCCAATGAAAATTAGTTTTTTTTAAATCAATGAGTGTGCTGGTGAGATTACTTTGACGGTTGAAAATGCATTGGAATCAGTACTGAGGTTAATAAGTAAGGTTTTGATGATTTTTTATGTATTTTTGCTTACTTCTGAATAGCGTAATGATTGCATGGCTGACCTCCATTTGATTTCACCTTTCAAGGATATTTTCTTTTAGTTCATAATCATAGATGCTGTTGCGATCCAAACTGTGTCGCTATGCTGGAACTGACACAAGCAAATGTCTCTCATAATAAGGGGAATGAAGCACATCATTAGGACGAATAGGGAAATAATTAAAGCACATGAAGATAATTATACTAAAGCTGAGACAGAATGGGGTAGCTTCATATTAGCTGCCTAGTGATGGAGTCTCAGGAGGTTTGACATGCAGTGCTCTTTGTTGAGTTGTGCAGCTTGGTTTTATTCTATGGTATTGACATTTGGAATAATCTGTTTAAACCAGATCATATCTGTAAATATAATTTAGCATAATTTTCAATTAATTGCACAGTGTGTGTTGTGGTGGGTTTAGAGTTGGGTCATTGGCCAATGTTGATACAATATTGTGGGAAAAGTCGATTACCTGAAATTAAAGTGTAAACTAATTTTTAGCGATGTATTGGGTGGTGAATGTGACTCTTTAATGTTATCGGCCTGGGATGCCTTTCCCAAAGCGAACTATGATTGCAAGTTCCGTCGTTACCAATAGAGTTCAATGGGACTTACGACCATAGTTGACTAACGATGCTTTCGGGAAACGCACCCCTGATAAGTAAAATAGGCTGATTATTGCAGATTATAATGATAGCCAAGTTATCGCACCCCACATTATTTCCAGACAGTTAGCCTAATAATAGTAAAACACAAATAAGTGAATTGTTTACTCGGAGCCTGTAATTTTTTTCCCCACGTCACACATTTGTGACATTTGTGAAAGTTAAGTTTTATTCTTTATTCCAATTTTTTTTATGGTTGACCACATTTAAGTGATTGTGGGATGCGAGAGATTTCGGCACCTGTTCTAAAAGTAATTAAATCTTAAATTAATTAGAATGAATTAATATAATTATGTCTGGTGTGTTATTTGAGGCACTTCGACATCTGGAATTCATTCATTTATAATTCATTTAAGTTTTGTTTTCAACCCACAAAAATGTATTCATATCTATCAGCCAATTTATCAGTTATCAGCTTCAAAATATAATGAATTATCATTCTAAGTATCAGCCAAAATTTCAATAGGGTTGCATATTAATTTTACATGATATTTTATAAAAATTACTGCTTTTTGTCATTGGCAAAGTGTAGACTGAATAAATAGGCTTGGCTGATATCGATCTGTCACTTAGAGTGGTAAATCTTGTACACAAGATCTTGAATTTGAAGAGCTTTTCAATATGATATCAACCATGTTTGCAAAAGACGAGTTTCTGTCCTTCCACAGTGCCTAATTGGCTTCACCAGGTTTTCTGGACAGTCAGTCCTCTAGCTTAGTTATGGCTTAGACTTCAACTGTTTCTTGTAGTGCAGAGCATAGCATGTGCATCAAGGTGTTATCCATTTTCCCGGAACCAACTGCAGCAACTTTGCAGTAGCTGAGTGTGTCCAGAGCATTGAAATCTTTCACATAATCGTGGTCAACATGCAAATTACCTTAGGACTTGAAACCTTTGTTTGCTTTCAAAGGTTTAAGTGTAGCACAGAGGATGGTTGTTGGTAAAGTTATGAAAGTGCGGATGAAGTTTTATCGGGTTTTCCCCACTGATTATGAGATAATGCACATGTCTGAACATCAATGAGACCGCCTTGATGCCCAGGTGTAGGCGGGAGACCGTGGTTGGAGGGCTCAGATGTCTCGGGCACCCAGATATTCCGCATCAAACAGATTCATTAATCAGAATCAACCTGACATCCAAATTCTTTGACCTCATCTAATTGCAGAGTACATGTAAAACAGGAGGCGGCGAGGACCCTGGTGACCAGAATTTTATTTCTTTTGTAATTAAGGAAATTGCATAGCTTTTTTTCTGCACTTCCATCTGCAGTAGAAGCTCAGAAGACCTTTTATTTTTCCTTTCAGACTGTTAAGCGTCACTGAAATAATGAGGAAATGTGTCGGAGAGGGTTTTGAATGCAACAGCTGAGAGCGCTCGTTCCCCCGGCATCAGAGGCAGTCAGTCTCTTGTCGAGAAATGTTTTCT
>RJVU01062584.1:6354678-6367394 GCA_003731715.1 Anabarilius grahami | reverse complement strand
CTTCAAACGGCAGAGCTGCTCTGAGTCAACATCTGATGGGAAACGAGCGTACGACAACAGAGCGAACCGGTGCTGGCTTTTCCTTTTGTTGTCTCTGGAAGGCTGCTCCATTCCTCACTGATTTATCTACAGATTTCAAAAAACAGTTCCAATTTCTAGGGGCCCCTGATGGAAATTTGGCTCTGAGAGGATCTGAGACTGGTGTTTAGATGTGAGAATGACAGTGAAATAGATCATCACAGACTCCAGAACAGGAAGGCACTTAGAAGCCTCGGCTTGCCCTTAAGTTTGGCGAGTTTTGCTTCAAGATCTCCGCTCGGTTAGATTCTCCCACGTTAAATCCAGCCTACCCAGGTGCAGCTTTTTTGAATTCATCCCGACAGTGCACTCTATGATTTGTTCTCCTCCTTACAAGCAGTAATGCCTGAGGCTACACTTCTTTCATTTTCATTTTCAGGAAGCTTTTTGCCTTAACTTTGTTTAGTGTCTGTTGAACAGCACCACGTATCAGAGGATTGCAGGTGTTTACACTGTGTGGGTGGTGAATATACTTTATTTTTAAGCCTAGTAATTTCACTGGTGATGGTAAACAATGATTGAGACTAAAGGGCGTCTCTGCAATGCCTTTTTGAATTATATCCACCCACACCTGCCGAGGCAAGAATTGTTTTTGGAAATGTTGTTAACTGAAATTTAGGAGGATATTACCAATTGCAAAACAAGCAAATCGCATTAGACTTAGCAAGTCTCTTATGCTCACCATGGCTGCATTTATTAGGGATGGGCATTTTTGTCAATTTTTCATTTTAAGTACTGATAGGTCTCGAAAACGAGTA
The DNA here is from genome assembly GCA_003731715.1 of Anabarilius grahami. NCBI lineage: Eukaryota > Metazoa > Chordata > Actinopteri > Cypriniformes > Xenocyprididae > Anabarilius > Anabarilius grahami. The sequence continues at coordinate 6,366,558 of RJVU01062584.1, read as the reverse complement.
TTTGGGGGGCGGTGCGTGTCCGTCATGGCAATAATGAAAATATTTTAATTAAAACATTTACAAAAACTGTTGACAAAAATAACAAAAATATGCCTTATCAAAATATGAAAATATGACTAGAAAAATAACACTGCTAAATTATCAATAATACATCAATGCTTTCGAAAAAGAACCATCTAAAAGGAATAGCATGAGGTGAAGCTGAAGAATGAATGAACAGTAAACTTAAAGGATTAGTCCACTTTTAGATAAACTTTTCCTGATAATTTATTCACCCCCATGTCATCCAAGATGTTCATGTCTTTCTTTTGTCAGATGAAAAGAAATGAAGGTTTTTGATGAAAACATTCCAGGATTATTCTCCTTTATAGTGGACTTCAATGGCCTCCAGACGGTTGAAGGTCAAAATTACAGTTTCAGTGCAGCTTCAAACGATACCAGACGAGGAATAAGGGTCTTATCTAGCGAAACGATGGGTCATTTAAAAAAAAAAAATAGATCCATTTATGCTTTATAAACACAATATATCGCCTTGAACGTACTTCCCGTTTCCGCATTCTTCAAAACGCTTACGCTGAATGTCTTACGCCTTCCTTATTCTACTTACGGAAAAAAACGAAACTGACGCCTCGTTCCTTCCGTAAGTAGAATAGGAAAGGCGTAGGACATTCAGCGTAAGCGTTTTGAAGAATGCGGAAACGGGAAGTACGTTCAAGGCGATATATTGTGTTTATAAAGCATAAACGGTTGCATTTTTTTCGAAAATGACCGATCGTTTCGCTAGATAAGACTCATATTCCTCGTCTGGTATTGTTTAAAGCCCTTTGAAGCTGCACTGAAACTAATTTTGACCTTCAACCGTCTGGAGGCCATTGAAGTTCACTATATGGAGAAAAATCCTGGAATGTTTTAATCAAAAACCTTAATTTCTTTTCAACTGAAGAAAGAAGGACATGAACATCTTGGATGACATGGGGGTGAGTAAATTATCAGGAAAAGTTTATTTAAAAGTGGACTAATCCTTTAAGCCTGTTCTATTTGACTCATCCTAAATGAGATTAATCAGATATCCTGGATACACAACATAAACATTACAACTTGTGTCTGCACAAAAGAGTGCAAATGCAAGTGAACTTGGACTAATGGTGCCTTCATATGCTCTTGGAATTATCGTAAATACGAGTATCCTAGGTAAAAATGGCACATGAACGGCCTCCCTCTTCTTTTGAGATGACTTCAGAAGTAGGCAACATGAGTTACGTGCTAGCCAGAAAATGTCGTGTTCTGGATGCACTCTTCCCGTAACAAGGCACTGAAACATGGGCAATAAAGCACAAAGAATTCACAACATTCTAGTGTTCTGCATATGGCAGATTGCCTCTGCATATCTTGCACTTAACTGCATTTTGTTATGTGCTGATTCCAGACATCCCTGCGTGTCTTTGAGGCCATGACGAGAAACAATTTGAATTGAAACATAGGCCTACTGTTTAAAGTAAATAACAAGAAAAAATAACTCTGTTGGATTATTGATATCATCAACATTTATGAAAAAGAAACATCTAAAAGGAATCAAATAAGCCAATCATAGTCAATAATTTCTAGCATTGCCATTTGAGCTGACACTGAAGAGTGAATAAACAACGGTAAACTGACATGCTTTGCTAGCGGGTAAATAAACTGAACCAAAGCATCCTATTATGAGATTAACCTTATGTATGCGCAGGACGTGAACTTGACTGTGCTTGTCTGAATGTGTAACTTCCATTGTGGATGTGCTCTTCCCTTAACGACAACGATGAAACATGGGCAACTAAAGCACAAAGAATTTACAGCATTCTATTAGAATAGTGTTCTCATTATAATGTTTTGCATATGGAAGATTAGCACTCCACATCTTGTACTTAACTGTATTTTCATGACTAAAGTGATTCCAGGCATCATTGCATGCTTTCAAATCCATAGTTTCACTTTATTTCGCCATTAGTTCGAAACGGGGCATAGTTCGCATGAAAAATTGGTAATGTTACCCCTAGTCTCGTGTAGCCAGACCTTCAGACTGATGGCAGAAGGTCTGGACTCTATCGCAACTTTCATTGGCCAAGGACTGCCCAAGAGGACATTTTTGACAGACATGTAACGCAACCAATCACAGTTAGTTTTGTTCCGCTTCATGTTTAGGGGCCTGAAAATGTAAAGTCGATGTCCCTACAATAACAGACCGGCATCTAATAAATTATTCATTCAAGAACATTGTGCAAGTTTACTGCTACAATGGAGCCGCAAACTTCACATAGTTTTGAAAACCCAGTGTTTAAGTATGCGCTCATTGTCAAAGTTGTTAACACGACGCTGTTCTTCTTCCACGAGGGGGTTTGGCGTCACGCCATTTGTTTGCAGGCGGACCATTATAGAATGCGACACACGTCTCCCGGACATCCTGTAGAATTCAACCAATCAGATGATGACTTTGAAAATCCTGAAGTGTTTCCAGTTAAGTGTGCCATATCCATCAGACGTTCAGGCTATGGTCCATGGGCGTGACGTCTGAGGCTAAGACTGTGACCCCGGACTCTTGAGTGCACCAGGGTACCGAACCCAAGACTCCCTGTAGGAGGTGGTCTGAGTTTAGTTTCACTGGAACTGTGGTATGATTCGTGTGAATGTGAAAGAAACTTGAACTTGGGTGCGCACTTGTTCTGGAAATAATGTATCCTGCGCATGCATTTTAGCCAATGACGACGCCATTGGTTCAACAAAACAAATGCAGGGGATGACAGTGGTGATGATGTACCTTGGATACGAGCAAGAGTGAACAAGAGTGTCATCGTGCAGAGTGAGTGCAACCAGATATAATAAAAAACACAATATATTGATGATGTAATATGAATGCAAATGCACCAGGGTTCGACACAATCAAGTTGAGTGTGAAACCGGACCAACGCTGTGGGGGCCAACAGGAACAATCTCGCTTGACCACAGCAAACGTGCCCAGTGTGAAATCCCCCATAACTACATTTGCCTCTAATTACATTCTCTCTGAATGCATACTTGCCTGTTTTAAACTAATGGTTCTTAAGGGTAATTCTAGAGGAACAATGTTTGGTCTATGATGGTGGTTAGGCAGGATTTCTTACCATAAAGGCCTGTTCACACCGGGACGAATATCGCGCGCGATTTTCGCCGACGTTTAACGCCTCGTGACTAAACAACGGGCGCCAATGTGAGTGTGCACACCGACGCGAAAAAAGTGAGGCGTAAAAGCGTCATTTTTTTAAAAACGCCTCGGGTTCATTTTTTTGGTTTGACGCGCCGCGTGAAAAACTGGCCGACCAATGAGATTGGTGCTTTTGTTCACGTGCCTGGAGCTGCTGAAGTTACAGTAAAACACGACTTAGTGGGGCTCAAGCACAAAACAGTCTTGCCGAGCACACAAGACGACGAAGAGAAAGTAAGTAGACGAGGAAGACCCCTACAAACTATCTCTGCGTCTCAAACAGCTCCCTAGCTTCCTAGACCGTGTATCAGTATACCATTTAAATGAATGTGGCCGACTCCCTGATCAGTGCCCTGACTAGTGAACTAGGGAGCTGATTGAGACGCACGCTATGGGTGCTCTGCCAGTTCTTGGCCATACCAATAGATGTGTATTATTTCTGTATTTTAGTTTTTTTTCTTTTACATTCAAGAAATATAGTTGAGAATGTCTATTTCATAAATGTTTATTTGCATTTTTATCTTCTTTAACTTTATTAATATCATAAATATGTTTATTTGCACTACCGTTAAGCATAAGCGCCACATACTGGCAGGGAGTGAATTTGCACGTTCACTCTGCGCATCGCCAGTGAAAATCGCTTGGGTGTGAACACAAAAAACGTCTCGAAAAACACTGGCAATAAACGCGTGCGATATTCGTCCCGGTGTGTACAGGCCTTAAGAGTACCTTCTGCTATTCTAGCCAACTTTGCTTTTTCAGGTGTTGTTTTCTGTCATTAGAAAAGCCAGCCAGTCACTCAAGAGTCCCTCTCAGCTCCTGAAAGATCCACTCTGAGAGATGGCACAATAGCCAAGGACAGAATTGCATGGAGCATGTTTTTGTGGCAAGATTTCCTCATTGGACAGTTAAATAAGGTCGTTAAGGTCGGAAACCAGTCAAGCAAACTGGCTTCTGAAAAATGGTTAAACTCAAAAGATTTAAGTTCTTTAAATTAAGATGCTGAGAGATTTCCATTCTTCCTCGCTTTACAAGGAATGTGAAAGTGTGCAACCCTTTGAACATTTTCTGACTAATTTGGACATGTCTTCATTGTTAACAAATGAAAGCATATATTAACTGTTATAAAAGAAAATGATAGCATAAATAGATGGATTTAAAGGTTGAAATTTTAGATTGAAGATTTAAATTTCTGTTATTAATTACTCACCCTCATGTCGTTCCACACCTATAAGACCTTCGTTCATCTTCGGAACACAAATTAAGATATTTTTGATGAAATCCAGGATGTTTTTTTTTAATCGGCATTCTGATGTAGAACCTGGAAGCGTTAAACGTAAACAGCATAGGAGAATGGCAGGGGAGAGAAGACATTGTTGAATAATTTCCTTATTTTTGTTTTGTTTTTGCACACAAAAAGTATTCTCGTATATCTTAATTTGTGTTCCAAAGATAAACGAAGGTCTTACGGGTTCGGAACACATGAGGGTGAGTAATTAATGATAGACATTTCATTTTTGAGTGAACTAAACCTTTAATTCTTCAGTGCATCGTTTGCCCGGAATTTCAAGACCGAACTGAACTTAAGTTACATGTCCTTTGTGTTCTGCTAAAAATATATTAAAAATATAATATATAAAAATATTTGCAAAAAATATAAAGAGCTTCAGCATTTATTGTTTGGCCTTCATCATATAGTTTATTTTTTTCCCTGAACATTTCTTTTCTATCGTGATACTTGCGATGCAGTATTCAGCTAGTCTTTTTGCTTGTCTTTTGTCTTCATGACCTGTTTTGAAGGTCTCTGCTTGTTTCAGTGCATTTTTATAATCTATGTGGCCCAGTGGCATTTTCTTTGTACCTTCTATTTAAACAAATGGGGCAAGCTCTTGTCTGAATCATTTATCTGTTTTGCAAGTACAAAGATCTGAGGATGCAAAATGTCCTCTCAGTAGAATAGATCTTTTGTAATTGCATGACTCTCTATTCTCTCATTCATTGTGAGTGTTTTTCAAGCCTCTCCCTCTTTCACTATTTCTTTCTCTCTTACCTCTCACAGTATTTCTCGGACTGTATATGAAATGGTGATAAGACTGCTCATAACATTTGGTTTATGACAAAACTTTCCATTTGCCTGACCTTATCGCTTGAGTTTTAGATTGACATGCTACAAATATCGCTTTATGGACTCCCCGATTAGCATTTAGTATGTTTGTATGGCTTATTTGTTATGTCTATGTGCTGTCGAAGGAATACACAGCTGTCACATAACTCTCGGGGATGTACTGATGAGGTTTGTGGTGGAGATCTGGAGGTTTCTGAATTTCATCTTGGCCCTAGTGCTGCACTGACAGGCTGGAGAGATTTATGTCAGCCATGCCCTTATTCTCCATACTCAGCCTCTCGGTGGCCCAGTCCAGCAGAGATTAAAGTCGTATTGATCCATGAGCCCAGGAAAGTCCATTTCACTAAAACTCCATCAAACAAGGACCCCCTTTATGAACCACGTGTTTCTGATATAGAGACATGAAATATAGTGAGTATGAAATATAGTGGGTGAAAGCCATCCTCATATATGGACTCATATGAATGTAATGTGATCATAAAATATATAGCTCTTTGTGTTGTATAAGCCTCAGGGAAGGATTTAGAATACAATTGTATTTCCTTGTCTTTCCTTGTTTTTCATTTTATTGAGGAAAGTATGTTAATTTTTTACTGGGGATACTCTGAAATATAAATGTTGGTTGATATGATAGTTAATAATTGTTCTACACCCCGTACTACACCCCTTGTTTACNCTGAGTCTTTACATAAGAACTATTAAAGAGTCTAATAGTCTTGTAATACTCCTGTGTTGCACAGGTATGGACATACCGCATACACAAGCATTCAACTCATCCCGATACGAACGCATAGACACCAAACAAGGCATAATTGAAGTTACCTTGCAGGTCATAACATTTAAAAATCATAAAACATGTAAATACAATGAGTACAATACAACAACAGTAATAATGGATACCATTTCCTGGGAATATGTATGTAGAGAATAGTCTGTCTATAAATTAATGCAGTAACGTCTGTGTTCTGTGTGGAAAATGCAGGGAAGATGCAGATTTTTGTGTGTCTCTTCTGCTCTCCATGCGGCAGCCACATTCCTCGGCGCAATAAACTTGTAACTGAGGACTTCCCGGGGGGATGGGGACAAACCCCAGAGTGAGCTTAAAACTATTGGTTAACTAACCAATAATTGTGTCTGATTTGCCTCAGTCATTACATTTTATAAAATGCTAATAATGACCAATGCCAATATAGTCACGATCGTGATATATTGTGCATCATTTGTCCTTTCTGACAGAATTTGGACTTATTTTAAAGCACAGAAAGATTAACTCCTCTGAATCCACCCCTATAAATATCTCCAAAAAGTGATTCCAACTTCTACAAACTCTGGCACTTTTCAGCAATTATTGGCAGTGAGCACGAGCTTGCGATCACAGATGCAGTCTGTCGTACTTGTTAGATCTCATCATAAACGCACCCATCTGGTAGGACGCTCATTTTCCTGTCTGTTTCTTTCTCCTGCTTTTTCTCATTGTGACACCCAAGCAGAAAGTTGCCGCCTGTGCTTCTGGATACACAATCTGCAGCAAGCCCTTTGTCACTCTCTGGAGATCCTTTGGGAAAGTATCGAGTTACATAGTCTCAAGCATCGATCTATGGTAGATTTATTTGAATTTCAAAAATCCACCGAATTCATTCTCCCCTGCTTGAATGACGCTGGGTCAGGAGTGGATGTGCGCCAAACCTCCCGACTATTTCCTCCTCTGGCACGCAAACGCCTTTAGCTGCAGTAGCCGTCATCTGTCTCGAGTTCCAAAATGTTGTCCAATTACAAATTGTCAAGTTACACAAAATTTGCAGAGTTAAATCAGCAGAGAGAGGTCGCAGGTCACCGTTTACGCGTACCCAGTGCTAACGTCAGCTTTCACCACTCGGTTGACTCTATGAAATATGAAACCACTAAATGAGCAACAGCACTTTCCAATGAAGTTTCCTGTTACTGTATGGATAGTTGTAAGCCAGTATAACAGGTTCTCATGGGCATCCTTTAGGCAAGCTGGGTGGCATCACGCAGGCGGCCCGTAATTACATCGGCACCATTAAGTCATTATAGACGGAATGAGCGGGATGTGAGCTTCTGCTCTGAAAAGAGAATTAAGGCGATGATGCTGTCAGCTTGATTTAAACACACACATTCGCACATCCAGATGGTTAACATCAAGCCTGAAATAGTCAGTTTCCTCTATTTTACAGCTTTCAGTGACACCTGCCATGTCACAGCATTGTGGATGTTATTTGAATGGGAAGTGTTTTTTTTGTTTCCGTGGGTGACTTCTCCCTGGTGTGACAGCTGTTCTTGGCAGGTTATGGCATGAGTGCGCCCGGTGTCAGCAGGGACTGCATTGCTGTCACCTCACCAGACTTCTCTTTCACACCTGTCTGTTCTACCTGAGCTGCATGTGCTGTGTATTATGTGTGCGTGTGCTTGAAGATCACGCTTTCAGACGCTGTTTTCACTTTGTCATATTTGCTTACGCTGATATATCATGTAAAATGATGTTCACAAGCACTCCTTAATGATTAAGGACATACCCGAAGGCTGAGTGGTCTATAGTTCATGTATTAGTGGAAACACATTAACGCCTGTTCTCAGAACCTTGTGAGCTGCCTTGCTGTCCACTGCCTACATGGATATCAGCACTCTAAGGGGCCGTTCACATATCGCGTCTAAAAACGCGTGGAAAGCGCGGCCGCGCCGCTTTCTCCTTCTTTCCAAAGACTTGTGCTCCCGTGGTCTTACAAGGTACTCGTGAACTTAGAAAGGTAAATAAAGAACTGGTTGTTTCTATAAGTACTGTACAGTGTTTCCTGTATTTGAGGTCTGAGATGTGGGAACGGTAAAGCGAGAGAGGGCAGACAGTTTGCAGTTAAGCTCAGTATTGTCGTCTAATCAGCCAATATTGTCTTAAATACCCTGCATAGCACTTCATCTTTTATAAAATGAGATTTTGACAAATGTTTATTTATTTTTTTTCGTGAAAAATTACAGTTTGGACATATAAGGTAATAAAAAATACGGTAATATATAAGGTAAATCCCTTTATGTAACTAAATGAGCATGTAAAGGAAATATCTTTTTTTTTTAAATCAGTGCGGAGCATTCCCCCGCCCTACGCAGTATTCTCACCTTTTTTCCCCTTTACCTGTTTGCATCCCTGAGTCCCGTCCGATTCGATTTACTCTGTTAATAATTGTGGCTCACCTCAAATATAATTTGGAAAACTATTTCTCATTGAAGTAGTGCTTAATAAATGTATTAATTAATTTATTTTTGGTTACAGTAACTACAGAGATTCTAATCCAATCTGAAACAACATACTCTGTTATGGAGTGATTCAAATGTAATTTGAAAACAAATCCCATCAGAAAAGTACTTAAACGGTTAGTTCACCCAAAGATGAAATTTCTGTAATTAATTACTCCCCTTCATGTCGTTCCACACCCGCAAGACCTTTGTTCATCTTCAGAACCAAAATGAAGATATTTTTGATGAAATTCGAGAGTGTTTTTTTTTTCTCCCATAGAAAGCAATGAAATTACCACATTCAAGGTCCAGAAAAGTAGTAAAGCTTTACAGCAGGGGTGCCCACACTTTTTTGCATGATGATCTACTTTTAAAATGATCAACTCCTTGAGATCTACCAACCAAAAAACAGTTTAATAAAAAAACTAAAAAAACTAAAAACATTTCAAATGCTTGTTGCTACTACTGCATGTATCTTTACATGGAATTCAGGAGAAAAATGTTCATTGTTGATATTCAATTTTAACACTAAACTCAAAAACATACAGCACAACAGATTACAATAGCCAGGGCATTTTACTTATTCTGATAACTGAATAGAATCAAACAGTTTGCATAATATTTGTCGACAAAACACAGCTGCCAATGTCTAAATTGGTGTCACAACTGACAAACGGATTCATTACCAAGTACAAGGAAGAGGATGCTTTTCCCGACTTCCTTAATTATCATTGTATTATACACACCAACAAGCTCTATGTGCGAAAATGCTGAACATGAAAAAGATAATGGATGTGTCCATGAAAACCGTCTGCTCAATACATGCACGCTTACTTCAGAGACGGCTGTTTTGTGCGTAATTGGAGGAAGCTGACTTGGTGCTCTGTTCTCCGAACTCCGAAGCTCATGGAAGGCGCGATTTGTGCGAAGCAGGCTAGTTGTCAAGGCAACTGAATAAACAAAAATCTCACCTGGTCAAAATGTATTAGTCAAATGCAAGTCAGACAGAAACTAAAAGGAGAAGGAAGGACATTGTTATATTTCTTTTTATTAAAATTTAACAAAAGCATTTATTAAAATTGTGTGCGATCTACCAGCAATGTCTTTGCGATTGACTGGTAGATCGCGATCGACCTATTGGGCATCCCTGCTTTACAGCATCGGCCCAATACTAAGCCGGCATTCGGATATAAACACGGAAGCGCGGCACTGCGTCAACTGCGTATAAGACTAACAGGGTAGAGAAGAAATTGTTGAATAAAGTTATTTTTTTGTTTTTGCACACAAAAAGTATTCTCGTCGCTTCATAAGATTAAGGTTGAACTACTGCAGTCACATGGACTACTTTAACCATGTCTTTACTACTTCTTCGGACCTTGAATGTGGTAATTTCATTACTTTTTGTGTTCCGAAGATGAACGAAGGGTCTTGCGGGTTCGGAACGACATGAGGATGAGTAATTAATGACAGAAATTTCATTTTTGGGTGAAATATATTATTAATATATGATATGTATTTATAGATACCAACATATAATCTTGATTTAACCACCATCTTTGATTTTTTTTAGATTTTATTTTTCCAGTGAAATTGATGCAGTAATTTTTTTTAGATTTTTTTTTTTTGGATATGGTGATTACAGAGATTCCGATCTCGTCTAAATCAGCATACTCTGTTAATAATTGTGACTCAAATGTAATTTGGAAAACTAATCCCATCATAATAATTACTAGTAAATATATTTCCATATTATTGATATTATATGTTGTATATGTGTGTATGTATTTATGCATGTCAGCATATAAAATCTATTAAAAAAAAAATATATAATCTATCTTCATCCACCACCATTTTTTCCCCACCGGATTGCCTTCTTCACAAAGGTGCTAGCTACCTTTTAATTTTGGATCAAAGAAGCTTCCTAAAATGCATAATATTGCTTCTTACCTTTTGGAACAGACTTCTTGTTTGCGGCTCACTAGAGTTTGGAACAGAGCTTTTAAAATTAAGGCTTGTTTCAGTCACTGTGCCCCTGTTATAGAGCAATTCCTCTCTAGAAGCAATCATTTTAAAGTAAAAGCACACACTCTAAAAACTGCTGGGTTAAATATGGACAAAACCAGGGATTGGGTTGTTTTCACCCAGCCATTTTTTTCAACCAATTTTGGATTTATTTTTTTAGCCAGCAATATAGTAATATAGTAAAAGGCGTGTTTTTGCTCACCCCCAAATAGGGGCAAATTTGCGGGGTATTTTAAGCTGAAACTTGACCAGACCAGAGACTTATATTACATCATGTGAAAGAGGGCATAATAGGTGCCTTTTAACCCAACCTGCTGGGTTTGTCCATATTTTACCCAGCTTGGGTTTTTTTAACCCAGCATTTTTTAGAGTGCAGATGTCCCCTGTCTATTTTGTGTGATTTCCTGTAGGTAGCTACATTTTCAGCATCTTAGTCTACACCTACATGCTCCTAATTTTGTGGCGTACAGAATGATTTCTCCCACGTGCCCTCCAAATAGTGCTGAGACGTCAGTGGAAGCCTTGCCAGCACCCGCTTGGCACGCCAAAGTTAGATGTCAAGCAGTTTATAAAATGTTCGATATGATCCGACATATGGTTTTGAATTATATAAATGCAGCATGAGGATAATTGAATGAATGAAGGGCCCAGATGACAGGTGAGCCTATCAGACTCGGGTGTTTGCTGGAGACCTGAGAGTGAAGGATTATTGATCTACTACCGACTGCCAGAAAGAGCTTATCGCTTCCTTTTAGAGTTTGTCTCCCAGTTGTCTCCCTCAGGTCTCTGGACTCTATTCCCAGATCATGATCAGATCACCTCAGATGAAGTGCTTCTTCCTTTCGGCACTTTCTCATCTACTCCCACTCTCTTTCTCACAGTCTCTCTTTCCCTGTCTGTCTTTAGTCTTTCCTCTCCCCCTGGTTCCCTCTCTCAGATTGCCCTTCGTGTTCTTAGGCTCTGCTGAAATCAGCATTCAGCCCTTGGTTGACATCCTTAATGCATATGTATGCGCTAGATGAAGCTCACTGGAGTTTGTGTTCCATCTTGTGGGACGATGTCTGTCTCGCCTTGAATCCTGAAGGGCTTCACTCTTCACTATGAACATTTTCTCCCACCTCTAGTTTTGATTCTTTGTCAAACAGTTCTGGATATATGCACAAAAATTCACAAGCAGACTTGTAAATTAAATATTATTAGAGATTGACCAATATTGTTTTTTTGTAGGACTAGAATATTTTTGTGTGTGACTAATGTTTGTAATAATAGC
>RJVU01062584.1:6298803-6354318 GCA_003731715.1 Anabarilius grahami | reverse complement strand
TCATGATATTAAAAATATTATTAATAACAAAACTGTTTATCTGATATTTAATGCTGCTGCTGTTCTACTACTACTATACTGAAAAATATATTTTTAATAATAATAATAATAATAATAAATAATAATAAGTTGGTAATATTGGTAAAAACTATTGGTCAGATTGATAATGGCTCTAATCATTAATAATTCTGTTTATTGTACAAACATCACCACTTGTGGTCGGGGTTTTTGTGTCATGGATCGGATCATTTTTCGGATCAGGCCCCCAAGATTTTCACTTCCTCTTGTCTCTTTTTCAGTCCCTTTCAATTCCTATTCTTCCTGGGAAATACTCAGCCTCTCTGCTTCCAGATACTAATCAGGAATGAGGACTGTCTGACAGGGAGAATTAGTTTCTTCCTTCTTATTTTATCTTGGCGTCAGTGCTAACACAGCTAGCTCAGAGCTAGATGGACCTACCCTATAGCTCCATTTAACATGTGAGAGAGTATAATTCTTGCCTGCAGCCCTTGTAGATCAATGGATTGAAAGCTTTGGTGTCTTAAGTGCTAAGACTGGTGTGTTTTTACTCGACTTTTACACACAGAGCAAAAGGATTTTGGGTTTATGGGCGTTTTTAGAGTTCTTTTAGGCTTTATGCAAAGAGCAAACGTCTTACACAGCAGCACAATTTAGGGCAAAGATACATACATGTTGTTTTAGGTTTTAACTTTTATGTACATAAACATACATGGGAGTAAAAGGATGTCTACATGACTGTGGCCTTAAAATGGTTCCCATCAATGCATCTGGAGGATAGCCATTGTGCCTGGAGCTGAGGCACAGGTTCAGTTGCGGTGTTGCATTTCCTCCTTTGAGGGTGTTTTTTTGGCCTAAGGATCTGTTATGGTCACATTTCAACTACATGTGAAATGCAATGGAGCTTACTGGGAGTTCTTTTATCTAGAGATGTACCGGTCGACCGACCATAAATCGGAAGGGTATTTTATTTTTGTTTTGGCCAATATCTATTCCAGATTTGCACAGAAACGGCATTATAATCATTTCTCCAAAATGCCATTTGTGTGGAAATATTACAAAGTCTGTAAACAGGACGTTAACACATGACAGAGATGGGACTTGCTGAAGACAGTCGCAAAGAAGAGAACAGAGATGCGCCAGTAGAGCAAATACTGTACCAGTAACCAGACACAACAAGCTCGCTGTTCGCGATGCTCGAAATATAGGAAGAAAAATATAAGTATATGCATTTTCATTCAGTCTGTCTAAAGTGCAGGTGTCTAAAGTTTTTGTTCGTCGGCCGACTAAGTTTTCTCAGTGTGTTCCGCACCGTCGGCTGAAGTTGGTCCTCGTCAGCTTTTTTTCGGCCGATTCGACATGTTGAATCTGCGTCGGAGCTCGTCTGTCAGTCGGGCCAACTGATCACTCTGATTGGCTGTTTAGCTACCGCTACCTGCTGGTACGGAAAGGCATTTCTTCTTATGCAGGCGCAGAACGGACGTGCTACTTGGCCGTCGGGTGTTGAGTGTCGGTTTGGTGTGTCAGGGCAACTTTTGATCCAGACGCTGCCGACGTGAGCCAAGCCCGCAGTAAGCTTTCGTCGCCACTAGTTTGTCGGCGTCGGCTTGGTGTGTTCCGGGCTTAATGTGACATAATTTCACAAATCTAAAGTTAGACTATTATTATTAAAATGAGAAATTTATACATTATAATATTGAATTATAATCTAATAAAAAAACTAAAAAAAACTGCTCATGCTACATGTGTGTAGCATCTTTGTTTGCACTGTGATTTAAAATGCAGTGGTTGCCTCTAATTTTAAATGGCTACTGATATTTTTTGTTTAAGGACAGTTTGCCTGTTATAAAATAAATAAACAACAAATTTACCTAAACAAAGAAATAAATGGCAAAAAAAATAAAAAAATCAGAATTGGAATCGGCCATGAAAAATCATGATCGGTGCATCACTACTTTTATCTAGTGTTCGACTAATATGACTTTTTACAATGCTATATATTTATTACAATTATTATAAACCATTTTTCAGTTATCTTTCATTACATGAAAATTATTGGTTTATCAGTATCAGATTTTTAACACTGGTGTATTTTAGTTAGTTTTGTTTTGTTCACTATTTTATTTATACACTAAATAACTCTAGTAAGTGTTACTTACTATATGCATGCACTACAATACTATAAATACATTACTTCGATGCAAAGTACAACTTCTATGTCCTGTGGTCTTAGATACTCTTTAACAGTGTAAAAATGGTATAATAATGTTACAAACAATGCAGCACTTTGAAGGATTTGTTGGCTGTTTGCTGATATATTGCACTGTATTGCATCTAACCAGGCTTCATCATCTGGTTATCTTTTGTTTTCTCTGGCATCATGAATCGCTTTTATTTCTCCCTGGATCCATTAGGTGGTCAGACTGGCTAATTGAGATTGGGTTTAAGCAGGGATTAAACCGGCATGAGATGTATGTGGATGAGGGAGGCGAAGGAAAAAGGCTTTGGAAAGAGATGAGTGGCTAATATGGGTATTAGCGCACGTAGGTGCAGCTATTTGCCATCATGTGACACTGAGTAGGAACAGAACAAAGCTCTGCCAACAATGGCCTCGGTGGCTTCAAGTGATCTCACATTCACTGAGGTGCACAACGTTAACGGCTTCTGAATCTCTCATTCTGATCTCGCCCTTGTGCTTGTTCTGTCTAGATTTATGTGCACTGCTGCATGAAATGAGTCTAAGATTGTTTAGTTCCACTTGTTCCTCAAACTAAATATGTTTAACATTAGTCTTGTGTAGGCAGAACCTTGATATAAGGTCAGCATAGCAGCTTATTCTGGCCAAGAACCACACATTTAGACTGGATGCAAACTTCTGAAAGACTTGTAAAAACATCAATCAAGCTATTTTATTTTTATGTGCCATTTAGGGGTTTTTGTTTGTTTTGTTTTNTTTTTTTTTTTTTTTGGTTTGGTTTGGTTTGGTTGTTTTGCTTTTGTGTTTTGTGTTGGTATTTTTTTTTTTACGTTTTATTTCATTTTAAACCAAAACGAAAAACTTTATTTAAATAATTTCACAGCAGTCGACAATACAAGAACATTAGTACAGAATACAAAGGAAAAATTTGTGAAAAATCAGAATTTCTTACTTTTTGATTCCACTAATGCGTAAAATGTTGGAATATCCATTTATTTATTCATCCTCAAAAATATTCGTATGAACTTAGTACATTGTATACCTAAGGACAAGGCTTTCATCCTGTTAAGACCTTTACAGAGGTCACAAGGTTGCTTTTTTGTCTGCATATCCCCTAATTTCTTCATTCTTGATTAGTGTTGTAGAATGTCTCAGGTTAGTTTTACTTGACTAACTTCCTTGTTGTGATTTAGCATGGTGCATTGATCACAGTTGGACCAGGTTCACTTCAGGTTATCCAGCGGCAGCTCTGTTCTGGTTTTTCAGAAGTCTTTTAAAGAATGCAGCCTTATATCAACCTCTACGTGTCCCCCTCCAAACTCAGCCATAATCCTATTACAAAGGCCAGTCAGACCTCAGGACATATGAATGTAACCAAACTTCAGAGGTTTGGCACATACTTTTTCTGTGTGTTGTTTTAAAACTTTCAATTCTTGCCAGAAGCACTCAATGGGACTCCACAGAATGTGCACGCTTCTCTGGTGCTGCTGCAAGGAGAGATTTTAGATCTCTTTTATTGAGGATAGGTCAGCTAAGGCTGTTTTCTGTAGCGGTATTAACCCAAACAGCTTTACCGAAGCATTGGAAGCCCTGCACCATTGGCGGTGAATTAATGCCCAAGCCCACGTCGTAGCGTTGGGATGCTGCATTACGGCATGACTGTGGTGCTGTGGATTTGTTCTGGTCCACTGAGCCTGAATGGCGCCAGAGGTTCCGCTCAGGGATTTCAAGTGGTATTCCAGATACCAAATCCCGGAACAGACACTGAACGAGCAGAGCAGCCCCTAATCTCTTCATTATTAGCTCATAAATATTTATTTGAGACTGCGTCTAAAAGAAGAGATTTGCTCACAGATCTTCAGATGAAGAGCTGCATTTTATGTCTTTTNAACTTAGCAAAGTTCAGTGGCAATGTCTGATTTCTGAACAAATCATTCTTTTGAATCAGTTGGTCTGACGGAATCAGTTGAACTGGTTCATAAAACCCAGTCTGAATTATTTGTTCACAAATTAGACTGAATCGTTCTGAGCAGTTGTGGAGCTAACTCGCTGATTCACATAGTCAGATTTATATTATTTAATATCATTTTAAACTGGATAAACTTTATTTAAATAATATCACAGCAGTCTACAGTCAACCAGAACCATTGTACAGAATACACTGATTCAGAAAACACTGTCTAAATGATTCGTTTATGAAATCAGACTGAATTCGGTATGAGCTGTTCTTGAGTCAACAACTCACTGATTCATTTAGAGTCAGATTTTTGTTTTTAAATGATTCAGTTGCATTTGTTTGCAAAACCTGAGTGATTTGTTGATGAATTGGACTGAAAAATTCAAGCAGTTCTTGAATGAACTCTGTCTCAATTAACCAAGAATGATCTCTCCACATTAAATGAGAACCTTCCGATAAATTACAGGTTGTAAATGACTTTATTTTTATGAACTGAATCAGAGCTGCAATAAACTGAACTAGGACCCATAAAATTGCAATAAACACCTTTATTAAAAAACAAAAACCAAAACCTTAATGGATATGTTCCCATGCCTACATATGGCTTTATCAGACCATAGCATACAGGGTATGTTTCTATGTCTTGTCATAAAGAACCGCCACTTATTTTTTAAACATCAGTTCTTTAGGACAAACTGTTCGAAAGAACCAATGCGCCAAAATGAGACCAGTCAGTAATGTCTGTGGCTTTGCTCTAAGCAGTGAAAGTCCTCAACTCATCAAGCTGCTCACCTTTGCTCCCGGACAGCTTTAAGAGTGTGTATTTTTGGTGTGTGCACACGTGTGCGTGTATAAGCCCACAGCAGACAGGTTCCCAGGGTGGTCATTAGTGCCCCAGATAACAAATAGTGTTGTGTCTGTTTCCTTTTGCCCCAGGGGAGTAAAAAGCTTCACTGTCTGATGAAAATATCACCTCGCTCCCTGGAGCAGACGCTCAGTATAACTTCATTAGCCAGCTCAATCCACACATTAACTTGATTACAGTAACTAACTTATTCAGCTGGTGACAATGTCCTTTGCCCATGCTTGTCAGTTTGCCACAGGGTGTGTCTTTTTTAAAGTGTGTCCGTATCTTTAAAGGAGAACAAACTGAATTGAACTTTAACTCCATCCCATGTTCAGGGATGAAATGAGGTATGGAGCCCCAGGACTTTTTCTAGAGGGAAACTATTATTTATTTTGTTTATTAATATTATTGCAATGGCTGGACTTGCAATAGTTGCGTGGAAGGAATAGTGTTGCAGGGATGACATATTTTTGTAGGCCAAACACCGGAAACAAGTTAGCATTTAAGCACTTCTTAAGCTTTGATTTTAAAAGGTGGTTGGTAACAAGTGGCTAAATTGGACTACAGAGGTTGTCTGGGACTTTAAACAAACAGCCGAACAGGTAAACTAATCTACACACTAGTCTTTTACAGCCTCATAGTGTTTATCGGCTCAAACGTTCAATATAAAGACTGAAAGAGTTGTCGGATGCTAAAAAAAAATGGCAAAAATGTTATCACTGCAGCACTCTATATATAGTTCATGGACAAAAAGGACAATTCTCTCACCATTTATTTATTCCAAACTTTTATTACTTTCTCTCTGCCATGGAATGCAAAAAATGTAGCTGATGTTGCATGAACATTCTGCTAAGCATCTTCTTTTTGTGTTCCATGGAAGAAATATAGTCATAAAAGTTCAGAACGAAATGAAGGTCAATAAAGGCTGACAGTATTTTCACTTTTGGGTTCCTCTTCCTTTTAAAGTTTCAAAATATTAATCAAAGTGAAAGTATTTCAGTAATGGATGACTGGATAAATGTGACATGTATATCAATTATTAATCTGCAGTCAAGGAACCTTTGTTTTTTTCCCCTCCAGATCTTGATCCTTTCTTTCTGTTTTGGATTTTAATTCACCTCAGCACTTCTCCTGCCTGTTGAATATGTCCTTTAAGGTTCTTGAGTCTTTTTTTTTCTTTCTTCTCCTCCTCATCTTCCGCAAGCTCACCAGCCTGGCAGAATCCTCTTATGCAGCATGCATGAGTGAACCCTTTGGCCCTTAACGAGACGTGTCCTCGCACACTTGCTAGACTGTAAATGAGGTGGCATCCCTGACCTACAAAATGTCCCACACCTTCATGCCGCCAGCCTCTCCTTCCGGTGATGTGAGAGGAGAAATGAGATGTTGAGGATAGAAGAAGGAGGGGTTGATTGTGGGCTAGTGGGCGGAGTCTTGAATAAAAAAAAGTGGTACCAAGGTTAAATACCTGGTCTTTTATGACTGAAATAACAGAATAAATGTCAGTGCAAGTTGCCTGGCAACAATCTTGAAGTGGGACTTATCTTCAGCAGCGGGATATCTTCATGGGGGGTCTGTGCTGACATTAAACATGATGTTAATTATTGGCTTATGCTGAGGGGATCTTGTTTTTTTGAGCAAATCTGCACCAGTTGGATTCACAACGCATGCATGTTCCACATGTTTTACTCCTGAAATTAAGGGAAATAATATAAAAAAATGAACTATTAGAACCCTTGAAGGGTTAGTTCAAAAATGAAAATTCTGTCATTAATTTCTCACCCTCATGTCGTTCCAAACCCGTAAGACTTTTTTTCATCTTCAGAGCACAAATTAAGACCTTTGTAATGAAATCTGAGAGCTTTCTGTCCCTCCATAGACAGCTACATAACTACTAGGGGTGTGATGAGATCTCGTGTCACAAGATCTCGCAAGATTAAAATGTGACGAGATTTCTCGTCGAGGCGAAAAGTAGTCTCGTGATATTGCCATGACAGAGTGTTAGGATGATTAGGAAAGAATATGCCACTGCTACCTTTACATTACGCCTCCACTGTCTTTTTGCTTTGTATTTAAATAAAAAACATTTAAATCAGTTGGATAACGGTCGCCGCCGCTCCATATTTACAGAGTACACGCGATCGCGAAAGTGAAAGTAAATG
Organism: Anabarilius grahami; assembly: GCA_003731715.1. Taxonomy (NCBI): domain Eukaryota; kingdom Metazoa; phylum Chordata; class Actinopteri; order Cypriniformes; family Xenocyprididae; genus Anabarilius; species Anabarilius grahami. The sequence goes on along the minus strand of RJVU01062584.1, from coordinate 6,347,137 downwards.
CGAGGGCGCATTCAAACGCGATCTCAGTACCCCGCATTTTAAAAGCTTTTTTTTAGGCTGGGCAGTGTAGTTGTAACTGTCTCTTAGCTCTGTATCAAAGAAAATTTGGTCTTATTTGCACTTTGAATATTGAGAGAGTGCGATTATGGTTGCACTTATTGTAAAGTGTTACCATAAAAATGAATAACAGTTTTCTCTTAATCTTATTAAGCACAAACAGTAAGGTTTCATTTGTTAACATTAGTTAATGCACTGTGAACTATCATGAACGATGAATGACTATTTTTATTAACTAACATAAACAAAGATTAATAAATACTGTAGCAAATATATTGCTCATTGTTAGTTGATGTTGGTTAATACATGTTAATAAATGTGACCTTATTGTAAAGTGTTACCATTTTTATTTATACTGTTTTTATTTCTATGATCAGTTTGTGGAAAGGAGTTCAGTTAGGAGGTCAAAAGTTGTAGAAGCTCATAAATCATGTACATCAAGGTCTGAAGAGACTGAAATTATGCAGAAGAGAAGTCAGTCAGTTGAGTTTGTGGCAAAACCTTTTACAGTACTTGAGTATTGTTGTCTTTTACTGCATATGATAATTCATACTCAGAAAGTAGAACTGAAATGACATTCATTACAAGATTAGTTAAAACATTTCAAATACACCTGCAGAATATTTTTCTAGTCATGTATTTCGCCATTGAGGATTTCTTAAAAATAGTGTGTAAAAAATCTTGTCTCGTCTCGTTCTCGTGAACTCAATCTCGAGCCTCTGTCTCGTCACACCCCTAATAACTACCACTTTGATGCTTCAAAAAGTTCCTAAAGAGATAGTAAAACTAATCCATATGAATTGAGAGGTTTAGTCTAAATTTTCTGAAGAGACACGGCCGCTTTATTTAATAAGCAGTTTGAATTTAGGTTTTTATTCACATAAAAACATTCATCAACTCGCACATCATTTGTGGTAAACAAAAACCCAAGCATGTTTGCTTGACGCGTGCGAGAACCAATGAGGTTCATTCTCATGTGTTACGCAGCATGTTTGAGCTTCTGGAAGAGGTTTGTCCTCGTGCATAAATCAGGTTTGGTTGAGCTTTTGTTTATGTTCGCTGATCAATGTTTATATGTGAATAAAAGCCAAAATTAAATCTGTTCATCATATAAAGTGATCGAGTCTCTTCAGAAAATTTGGACTAAACCGCTGTAAAACTAATATGGATTAGTTTTACAGTCTCTTAATGAACTTTTTGAAATGTCAAATTGGTAGTTATGTAGCTGTCTATGGAGGGACAGAAAGCTCTCAGATTTCATTAAAAAGATCTTCATTTGTGTTCTGAAGATGAACGTAAGTCTTACGGGTTTGGAATGACATAAGGGTGAGTAAATCATGACAATTTTCATTTTTTTGGGTGAACTAACCCTTTAATACCAGGTTTAAACAGGTTCTTGGATGACTTTTATTTTGGTATCATCTGGCCCCATCACATAACTGTAAATGGGAAATGAAAGCCGGTGAGGAGGTATATTCTTTAGTGCTATGATTTTTTTAAATGTTAGATTTGTTGCATTAATTTTTCCTCAGACACCTTTTGTGGATTATTATGGATTTGTTATTTGCACTTTTACAATGTGTGGGTGTCTTAAAGTCAACATAAAATCAAAATTGACCTGGTCTGGTTTTGATCAAAAAGAAGAGACTTTCAAACATTATATTAAATTGGTTTCTTTGCATTTGCAGTCCAAGTATGTGTTGACCTTGGCCTCTTGTTTAGTTTTTGTCACAAGTGCATCTTTCTGCACTTTGTCTTTCTCCCAAGTGAAGGGTACTACCATTTTAGCATGAGGTCAGACACAGCTCTAAAATGCTGCCTCATGAACTGGAAAGCTCTTGTAAAGTAATCAAATGTTCTCAGGAGAGATGGAGTTTTATCAGGGGTATGCAAGTGATTCATGGCTCCTAAACACTGAAATTACTGGGGGGTTTTTTGTTGTAAGGAAGGATTTTGTGGTTTGCTGAAGAAGCGGTCTCCTGTCCAGTCAGGCGAGACCTCTGGGTTAAATACCTCAGCTGTGTGGCTGACCTAGCTGGTCAGAATTGTATATGGAGGAGAGGCATAAACAAAACCACTCACCTACAGTCTCTTTAGCATGACGATGGTGGCGTCACCTCTGACCGATGCGGTTTGTTGCCGTTTTTGTGTGTCAGAACACACACACACCTCTCTCGTTCACATTGATAGACACTGTAGACAAACATATCTCTTATGTAGTAGGACTTTTGCATCTGACTGCAGCCTGCACAAACTGAAATAGTGTTTTGCAATTTCGTTTGGTGCTGTTAGTGGTGCAGAAATCACTTATAGCAGCTTTAATTGAGGGAAATCCAGTCCAGTATACACATTCTGTCTCCATTTACTGAGTGTTCTCACTCAAAAACTTTCATAGTTCATAAGTTCATAAGTGATAGTTCACCTGAAATGAAAATTATTGTCATCATTTACATTCTTATCTTACAGTCTTACATCAATAACCCACCATCATGTCGTTCCACACCTGTATGACTTAGTTTTTTTCTGTAGAACACAAAATAAGGTACACTACTATTCAAAAGTTTGGATCGGTAAGATTTTTTTAAAAATGTTTTTGAAAGAAGTTGCTAATGCTTACCAGGACAGTGTTCAAGAATACATTACAAATAGCATTATATAGTGTAATAGAATTCTTAGCAGCCATTATTGCAATCTTCAGTGACACATGATCCATGAATTTTCTAAAATGCGAATTTCTTGTTCAAGAAACATTTATTATTATTTTCAATGTTGAAAACAGTTGTGCTCTTTAATATTTCTGTACTAACCATGATACTATTTTCAAGATTCCTTGATGAATAGAAAATAGAAAAGAACAGCTTTTCTTTAAAATATAATTGTTTGTAACTTTTTTTGTAATCTTTACTGTCATTTTTTAAATCAATTATATGCATCATTGCTGAATGAGTGTATTAATATATTTTTTAAAAATTACTAACCCCAAACTTGAAGGTATGTATTATGAAAAAAATATATAATTTTGTTTTCCATACAATGAAAGTCAAAGGGGTCCAATGTTGTTTTAAACCCCAGTGACTTTCATTAAATGGACAAAAACATTTGAAACAGTCTTCAAAATGTCATTGTGTTCCACAGAAGAAGAAAAAAAAAACAGGTTTTGGAATGATATAAGGGGAGAGTAAATTAATTAATGTAAAATGTTATTAATATTAATTTTAATGTAATTAAGTTTTTATTGTTTGTTTATAGTACTATCACAATAGGCTTTTTTTCAAAGGGCACCACAATCACCACTAGATTTAAGGGCTCCCCTCGCCATAAAATCCCAATTTATCCCCAGGCTAACTTATGCTTTCAGAGTAAATATGCCATTAAATGTCAGCATTTCTCTACCTCCACTGCCCAGCATTAGTGTTTAATTAAAGGAGTCCATGATTATGGGCCTCAGTGTGTGGACTATCATAACAGCTGCATCACAAACACACACTCTCTCTATTTTTGCATTCTTTTTCCCCTGTTTTTATTTAAACATTCGACTCTGAGAAAATGAGAAACAGGGAAGACAGACAAAAGAAAATGAGAAGAAAACCGACACTGGTGACTAGAAAGACAAGGAGAGATGAGGGATGGTAGACTGTCAGATGTTTTTAGCCATTTTGTTTTATTTGGCTCATTTCTTTGCCTCCATGCAGCCTCATTTGTTTTCTCCCGCATTTCAATAACTGTCCTCGGTCGTGTTATCCCTTCCCCAGCATGTTCTCACATCCCCCTTTGCTTTTGTCTTCTCATCCTCATCCTTCATTTCCTGCTTTGGCCTTTAGATATGGTGTCTATGTAAAACCATCATTTTTAGAAAAATGGTTGGATTTTGTCTTTGCTGTCTGGGTAGCATACAGATGAATGTTTATCTGCTGATCTCTTAAGACATTTTGCAGTGCTTTGTACTTGTATTTCAGATGTGTACTTTTATTTTTTATGAAACTGAGAAGCTTATCTTGTTAAACTTTGGCGTGAAACTCATCTCGCACTGTTAAATAATACCTCAAATCGCGTGGCTTGTTGAGGAAAGGTGTGTTATTACTTTTATAAATGATTGGATTTATGATTTCTGGCTGGTGGAGGATAAAACGGCGGAAAAGATTCCTTAGACATATTTAAGGAGGACTCATGCCATATCTAGAGAGCAGAATGTCATAGAAACTTTGGGGTGCATGGCTCTTTTCACTTGCACCTACCTAGCAATGCCCTAGCAACCATCTAGAACATCCTAGCAACTGACTAACATCCTTCTAAAACCATTTTGAACACTTTAGCAACCGCATAGTCTGGTCAAAATTAATAATGCTGTCTTATTATTATGGTGGAGGGTTTTGCATAAGGGTGAGGTCAAATTAACGAGAATTCGCAGACAGAAAAGGTCCATTGTTCATTGTCAATAGTGTAGCGATGCATGAAGCACAGCTCTCACATAAGTCACTTTTAAACCAAGCAGCTTTTTGTTGCTCAACGCGACAAATTTGTGCGACCAACTTGAACACAAACTAGATCTGTATTCGCTTGAACATATCTTAAAGCTTTTCATCCTCATGCTAAACTCCTAATTGTATGGATTCCTATTGAAATAACTAGATTTCACCTGCCTAATTTTGCTGAGCAATGGTAAATGTGACCACATCTTAAGAAAACAGCATTTCATGTTTTTTTGTTTTTTTTTTACCCTCCAGAGATTGTAAAAATCTATCTTATAGGTTACTATTAGTAAGTCCATGCTTTAGCGCCTGTAGACTTGTTTAAAAATCATCAGTCACATTAGCTATATTTCAATCCAAATATTTTTATGCAAATTTTGGGATATGGCATAAAAAAACACTGGATGGAAATGTCAAGATATGCAAAGAGTCATGTGACTTTGCCTCAACAGATCATGTTATCAGAAAAATGGCTTCGAGTGAGAGGTATGTTTGAATGGATGAGGTCTGAACATTCTTAAACATCATTTTTGAAAAAGAAGTGACTTCAATTCTTGGAAAACATCAACGAAACACACAGATTTGCCCAGAACTGTCTCTCATACGATTGCTTTCTCAAACACCAGACGTCTGAATGCAAAATAACATGACAGCGTTTATTGCGTTTCTTCCGCACGCTCTGGGGCGCAAATAAATTATGATGTACGAAACAAGCTGCAGTGGCTTCCCCGATTGCAGCATTTTCCATTTTTATTACAGATATTTTAAGGGAGTTTTGTTCTCTTGAACACATGGGATGGAAACTGCTTTATTGGCAAATGTTTTATGCAATATTCTAATTTTGCACATAAGTTAAATTCACAACTTTGGATGGAAATATTGTCCCACAATCAAATGAAAATGTATCTGCTGCTGTGCTGCTAACCTGCTGCTTGCTATTTGTCATTGCAAAACCTCATGGAGCATCATTTTCCTCCGAGGCAGGTTATGATCAGCTCTTAACTCCAGCCTCTGGCCTACGGGTCTCCTCAGTGTGTCCTGTCAGCACCCAGCAGGACATCTATCATGGGTTGGCTAGGCAGGTAGGGGTCTCTTGGGGCTAGAGGCTTGGCAAACAGCCGGCTGCACTCTGACTCTGAGTCAGTGTCACCGTATGAGTCATTGTGCTCATCATAACTGTGCACACTTGCTGCTTTGTGTCTGCAGTCAGGAAGGCAACTAAATATTTAAATAAACTACTAAATTTTATCTCTAGTTTCAGTGAGTTTAAACAGTTAACTTGCCATATGCGATGAGATAATTGCCTCTTTGCTAAGAAGGCTAAAAATGCTAAAAACTTAACTGACAAACCCTCTTAAGCAATTGTGACTCTTTGCCATTTTTTTTTAAGACAAGCTTTTGTTCTTTTTCATATGTAAGTATAAGGAGGATCTGTGTCTTAGGACACTTTTAAATCTGAAATTTTGGTCAAACTTTGTTGCAGGGTCACTTGTAATATTGAAACAAGCAGCCTATTTTTTTCATTTTCCAAATCTTTAAGTAAATGCTCATGCTAAATTAAACTTTAAATCTTTCATCTCTTCTTCTCAAATTCACATGTATAACATCAGATGGACACCTAAATTTGCTTCAAGGTAAATTAATTTTACTAACTTAAATGGGGACCTATTATGCCCCTTTTCACTAGATGTTTTCTAAGTCTCTGATGTCCCCAGAGTAGTTTCAGCTAAAAATACCCCACAGATAATTTATTATAGCTTGTCAAATTTGCCCCTTTTTGGGTGTGAGGAAAAACACACCGTTTTTGTGTGTGTCCCTTTAAACGCAAATGAGCTGCTGCTCCCGGCCCCCTTTCCAGAAAAGGGTGGAGCTTTAACAGCTCGCGCTTCAATTGCTCAACAACAACAAAGCTGGAAAATCTTGCGCAGCCAAAATGACGATTGTCAGTAACAGTGTTCAGTCTTACAGAGTCGGGCGCTGATGGAGAGACTCAGGAGGAAGAAGTTACAACTTTTAGAATGCAATTGGACGTTTCTGAATGGTTAGTAGTAGTGGTTCAACGGATCACAAAACTCACGGTTTGGATCATATCACGGTTATTAAGTCACGGATTGGATAATTTTTCGGATCACATGCGTGCCGAACCGTGGGGCTTGGTCCGTACGGATCATGGATCAACAATGATCCGTTTAACCACAGTTAGTAGATCAATTCATGTAGTTCCTGTGGAGTTGATTCAACTCATCAACTAGCATGTGCCGTCATGTTAATCTTTTGTGCAAATCCTGCGTTGAATTGACCTCTCGTTTTTTAAGCGGTCAGGCTAAAATGATGGCATGGCAACAACACTCTACTACAACAACTCTTCCTCTACTCTAAAGCAGCCCAACACGGTCTAAATAGTGTTCTTCGCTCATCTTTGCAGCCAACAACAGAACAGTTAGCATTAGGGATGGGTACCGAAACCCGGTAATAAATTGGCCCCGGGGCTATATTATGAAAGACCAGTGTATCGATAAGCTCTGACGTTAACGGTTCTGCTATCGGTACTGGAGAAGTTATGAAGAAAATACACATACATTCTTTATTGCTAGACATTATCTTATAATTCCATCGCGCCAGAGTCGCCAGCTGTGTCTGTATACAATAATATTAGGACATTTGTCTATGATGCATATTTGCTTTCGCAATCCAGAAGAGAGATCGCGCTCACGCGCTCAGGAGCGACAGCGCGCAGCCGCTCACAACATGAAAGCCCTGTTTGGAGAACTAAACAACTAAACGTCTTCTTACACTTTAGGCCTGTGATATTAGGGCTTCCAAGGATCAGAAAGAAGATATCTGAGGTAAAACTATTAAAAACTAGCCACGTTTCGTCAAGCACACCTTCATTCTCTTCACAGCTGTGCGCGTTCGTTCCTCCCTAAACCCAAACTTAAGGTTAGAATCAGCATAATCGGTGATTGTTGTAAAATGCAGTCTTTACTTTTGCTAAATTGCGGTAAATGTTTGATAATTATTATCAACGTTTTAAAACGTTGAAAACACAATAATCCGCGCAAGAGACGCTGTTCCTCAGTTTTATATCGTAAGTGTACATGAACAGCTGGCAGAAAATCCGATGTGTGTTAATATCTATTGTCTTAAAGTGACAGCAGTCACCTTCTGACGATTGTGCCATCAATGTTAATCAAACAACAAAATGCAAAGAGAAAATCACTTACAGCTCTTCATCTGAATATAGTTAGCAAGTATTAATCTATTAATTTATACTGTGAAAACCATGCAGTGTTATTTTACATTTGGTTACTTTACTTAGATTTCTTTTATAGGCTAGGCCTATATTACTTAGCTGAACGCATGAACAAATGAAAGCACTTTATTTCATTTGTATCTTTGTTTTATTGTATTTGTCAGTTTGTTTTACTTTGTTTCTTTGTTCATGTTCTTACTGTATCTTATATAAAACACCAAAAATGGCGGACACTATATAATATAAAGCAAAGTTAATTCAGCTCTCTCTCTCTCTATTTTATATATATATATATATATATATATATATTTAAAAGTACCAATAAGAATACCGTTAAAGTACTGGATCGATAAGCAGTATCGGTAAGAGTAGTAATACCGTTAAAACCTTAACGATACCCATCCCTAGTTAGCATGCTTTGCTCGAACTTCTGCCATGACGTTAGAACTGGTACACCGTTGTCGCTTGCGAAAACAAAATGGTGGCGCCGTGGGTGGAAACGTGCAGATTAAGGGGTGGTAATATTATAAAAAGATCCCCTTCCTACGTCACTAGGGGAGCGAAATCTGAGCAGCTCGTTTTTTTTTCATGTGCTTGCAGTGAAAGGCTTACCAAAACACAATTATTGGGTTGTCCTTTTTCACGTTTTCTGGGTTGGTAGATGCACTGGGACCCGATTATAGCACTTAAACTCTCGAAAAAGTCAGATTTTCATGATATGTCTCCTTTAAAGTAATTTGTTGTCTTCATGTTTTTAAAATCATGTTATTGTGTTGCAGTTTCTGAAAATCTGTTGACTTCAGAAGTCTTGATTCAGTAAAAAAAAAATTATTTGAAAGAAATTACAATTTTTATTTGGCAAGAATGCATTAAATTGATAAGTGACAGTAAAGACATGCTTACAAAAGATTCTTCTTTCAAAAACATTAAAATAATTTACCAACCCCAAACGTTTGAATGGGAGTATATTTCTGCTCCCAGAAATCCTTAGTTCCCCATTACTATGGGTTATAACCAAGGGGCGGAGCTTAGAAAAGCATTGCGACATAATCCTTTGTGGATTTAGTTTTTTCTGTACCTGCCAGTTGCATTCGCTTTGAGCACAATGCAAATATTGGTGCATTTAGGGTCAATGTGTTTGTGCTTATTAGATCACATTGACTTATTCTTTCATCAAACCGCTGAGGCTACCCGGGGCGTCTTTTTCTGGAGGCTGGGGAACGAATGAGGAATGAGTCAATATCACGATTGTTACGCTGAGACTTTGCCCTGCTCTGGAGAGTCTTCTGGCCTCCATCATTGGCTTGTTAGGAATGCATTTGTCTTCAATCGACCCAGGAGTCTGTAACATGGCTCCCTGTTATTCTTCTCATTCCATCTTTGATCTGCCGGCTGTCTGCTTCTTCTGCCAACCTGCTGGAAAATATCCAGTCGGCTCGGTTGGTGTCATAGAAGGAGGCAGTAAATAAAGCCTTGCACCTTTTAGCGTCACAGCGCTATAGTGCATATTTAATTACGTCTGGGTCCATACTCGGGAACATGAAACACTCTAAGTAGGAACTGGAGATTAAATGTTTTTATTTTTATATTTCTTTCTTCAAAGTCTGAGAGTGACTTTGTAGTGGCCCTATAAGAGAGCAAAAGGATCTCGCTACAGTCCCTTTAGGTGCCCACTGCACCTCCTGTCACAACAGCTTCGTCAGCCACTCAAACGCTCCTCCACGGGAGGTGACACAAAGCGCTGTGACAGGACGGCCGTCAGCTTGCATCCCCCTGACGTTCTGATTGGTCCCTGTGATTGAAAGGTGGGAAGCACCCGCAGACTTAGCCAAGGTTTTCAAAGAGCAGCTTGTGGGGTGGCTCGTGTGGGCCCAACGTTTCAATTATCAGCCTTCTCACTTGGCAAGACAATTGGCCTTTGGGCCTCTTTAGCGCATTAGATGTGACGGGTGAGACGAAAGCACTCATAAATCCTGCCACTTATGCTTTCTAGGATCTGATGAACAGTTTTTACCCCGCCGGTTGCCTCATCAAAGACACCCTTGACTCTCGATATTCCTTAAAACGAATTGGGCAACGGTGCGGCTCATGTGCTTGATTCACTCTCTGCATGTACTGTCTGCATGTTATTTTATTTTATTTTTTTAATGTTCCATGTTTTCCTTTTTAATTTTTCTGGATTCCATTTGGATGGTTTTAATTACATTTGAATAATCAAAAAGAATGCCTAATCAACTGAAATCATAAAACATTAACAATATAATTTATTAAAATTGTAACAATAGACCTTAGTCAGGGTAGTGCCACATGTAACTCTTGTTTAACAACTTGCCAATTGTTCAACTGATGAAATGTCTTTTTGAAAAAAAAGAAGAAGAAAAAAAAATACATAAAACAGTTTTGAAAGTTCTAGGACCTTTATACAGTGCATGCCCATTGTATAGGCTACAAGTCTATGCCTTGTTTATATCTTTGTAAAATTGTCTAACTAGAGATGCACCGATTGCAATATCTTGGCCGATAATTTTTTTTGTAAGTGTGACCTGCCGATAGCGATTTTTGCCGATTCCGATTTTCTTTCGAAGAACTATAATTGACAGCATATACGAACGAAAATCTACTTTTCTGCAATGCAAAATTTTATTTTCATAAAAACAAGTAAAAAGACAGCAAAAAAAAAAAGAACAAATAAACAAACTTCAAACAACAGCACAAATAAATGCAATAGAATAAAGAGAGATATGAAATAAACACACTTTTCAAGTTTTTGAGGTGGGTATACAGTATATTCAGGTGGGTATAATGTATATTCAGGTAAGAAATACTACAGAAATTAAAGTAATCAAATATTAAATAACACTGGATTGTCTTCATTGTAAAAATTAAATGCTTACAATTAGTTACAAAAGTTATTAAGTCAAGAGCGGAGAGTGATTTTCTTTTTCTTTTGTTCTTTTATTAGCCTGACAGACAGCAGCAGGAATATTAGACAGCTGTCACTTTAAGAGTTTTTATGCACAGATCCAAAATACTGTTACACAACCTGCGTTATCTTTCTTAACTAATCAGTTTCCAAAACTGACTGTGTTTAACCGAATACTTGCCAAGACAGGCATTTTGACATTTAACATTGACGTTTAAGCGCAGTGAGCCAGACATTTTGATACTTCACAAGCTGCTTGAGACTTGCATCTCTATGTCTAACCTTACAAAGGTCTGTAATGAAATTCAGAAATTCTGTTGTCTGTTTTAACTGTTTTTTTTAATACAAATTTAATATCAATTATTATCATTCCTTTTTTTTTTTTGACAAACAAATTGCTACACAACAGAGGATTACTGTTTAAATTAAAACATGGATAAAAAGTTGTGTGATTTGTATGGTATGGTATTCCTATAAAAATAATGTTTTATTAAACATTTGAGAACTCCAGTTTACTGTATAATAGTAATATATTTCTGTCATAATTTATTTAAGCTAACAAAACTTTTATTTTGGCGGGGTTGTTGGTTTTCTGTGTGTAGCTTTATCAAATGAAATGGTCAAATGCTGGTGAAGTGAACTCTCAGATCAGCTCTGGTGGAGTGTGATGGCAGATGCTGAAACACCATAAGCATATCGCAATTTGATTAAGTGTACAGCTCTACTTTTGAATTATTCATTTACATTTTGCCCAGTTCCATGAACCTCTGTGTAATACAGTAAATTCAATTTTTTTTTATGACTGGATTCCGTGATCCAGTCAATTTTTTGCAATCTCGGAAATTATAGGACCCTGATGTGTTGGTTTTAATTGTCTTTTTAGAAATTACAACTTAAATCTTAATTGTGCTGTTGGAAGATGAATATCTCCCTCAGATGGTACAAAAAACTCCCTCTTTTGGGTGGGCGTCACTTTAAGTGTGTGTTTTGTTTACTTTTCAATCAGTGCCAGGCTTAATATGATTGCCAGGGCCTGTTTGACTCATTACATGGTAACGTTTCCCTGCATGGCTGGGCCCAGATGCTATGCTAATTAGCTCACATCTGAGGGGAGAGAACCCGGGGCTGCAGGCGGACACGCGGGCCGGTATCAAATGGGTGTGCATAAATTAAGCATTTTGTTGTCATTATTTTACACCAGTTTTCCACCGCTAAAAAAATTCAGTGCGGCTTTTTGATTAATTTGAAAAGAGATGACACGGGTAAGTGGGTCTTGTAATTACTTTGACTTTGAGAAACTTGTTAGTGTGTTAACATTTAATGTTCGTTGAGTCTTGGCACACGACGAGCAGTTTTTATCGCTTTCCCCGTGTTTATTCCAACGTGTTGCGCTGGCCACCCAAACATGTCTTCTCTCCTTTTTTTTTAGGAAACCCTTCAGGGTAGTTAAATTTCTTCAGCTCTTTGTTCTTGTCCACAGTCCATGTCAGTGAAAGATAGCTTGCATAAACATGGATTGGCTTTTCGGTTTCCTTGCAACCCGCAATTTGTGTCTCATTATACTGGACACAGCTTCACACACAGCATAACAAAGCAGATTAATAGTCTGTAATTTTAATCAGGAAACTCAGTCGTACCGCTCAACTAATGGAATCTCGATGTGTGAAAGCAATTTGAGGTTATTTTCTTCACGGCAGCTCAAGAGCAGTGGGAAAGGCCATGTAACCTTCTATTCGTCACTGATGAGATGCTTTTCATTTGTTTTGTGAATGATTTTACAATAGAACTGATTATTGAATCATTTCATTGTTTTTTTTGTTAATTATTTTTGTTAAGGTACATCACACTGCTTTCTTAGTCTCAAATTTGCAGCTCACATACAGTATATGGCTGGATTAAACAGCAAAAAGTATTTGATATTTTAATATATAAAATATAAAATATTTTGATATTTATGTATTTGCTCTAGTCTGCACCTTGTTGAATAGTTCCGAACTGATTCCCTTAAAGCAACGGTATGTAATTTTTATTGATGTGTGAATTATTATTTGAGCTTTACAAGTGATTGAGTTCTGTTCATTTCAATGAATCTGCTCAAACTGTCCATTTAAGTGAATCGTTTCAAAACATATTCAGGTCCTAACTGAATGGTTATGTTAAGCATTGCAGCTCTTTTCAACATTGATAATAAAAAGGAATCTAACTTGAGCACAAAATCAGCACATTAGAATGATTTCTGAAGGATCATGTGACACTGAAGACTGGAGTAATGATGCTGAAAGTTCAGCTTTGCCATCACAAAATAAGTTACATTTAAAAAAAAAATATATAAAATCAGTCTTGGGGAGCATAAGAGACCTATTTTAAAGGGGTCATAAATTGAGAAATCAACTTTTCCTTGAGCTTTTTGATATATAAGAGGTCATTGTACTATAAGAATATCCTGTAAGTTTCAAAACTAAAAACTTCCTTATTAGTCCAATAAAAGCTTTTATTGACACCAGGCCTAGCGAACAACTGATGCTGGAATGTGTCATAGATAGGTGAAACGTTGCCTCCGCAGAAGAAATCAATGCCTACTTCATCAACGTTAGCCCCGCCCACTGGCGTGTTAGTGACTAAAAATAACATTACTTTTCAAAGAATCCTAATTCTAGGAATATGGTTATTTATTTTCAACAATGTGAATGTCTCCGTTTAGCTTTATTTATTTGTATTCGATACATTTTACTGTGGATTCTTTGGTAAATCAATTGCATTTCGGCGCAGGCTTTGCAAACAGACTTTTACGATATGGACTCGACAGTAATGCATCAACATGTAAGTAACTGTGTTAATTCTAATGCCTGATCTGATATGTAATAATTCATGTACAGTCAGATGTTCTTTGTCTGTGTCAGTAAATAAAACCAGTGACTAAGTGGTCAACTTCACGTTGTTTCTCTTAGTAAGATGAAAATAATCTGTTATTTAAATGGTGATTAAATTATATATAGAAAGTGATCAAAGAATGCTTCCTTTACATTCGCTGGAGCTGTCAATCAAACAGCGCGAGTTTATCAGTGACTGAGTGTTCTGGACTCGCACCAAAACTCAAGTTTTATTCAACGAATTTCTTAGTTACATCGAGTTTGTTATGATGAAAGGATTCGGTAATGTGCAGAAATTGAGTTGCAATGACGAGATCACTGCTTTCATGCACTCAACAACAATTTTCATCACTGCAATCTTTTATGCCACAATCTAAATATAATGCCATATATATGCCATTTAAGTGTAATGCTATAATAAACACTTTTCATAATAAGTTAACCTTGAGAGCTGTGATAGTAAAAACATGCTTAAGTTTTTGAGAGAGTAAAACTTATGTATTTCATATTGGAAAGATGTTAGCCAGTCATATTAGTGGGCATTTACACTGAAGTTTCATAGCAGGCATGCCCCTTAAAACAGAGCATTCAAATAAGAGGACTAAAATCAGGGTAGGAAAAATGCCTACATTTTTTTTTTTTTTTTTTTTTTGAAAGCATACTAACATTTATGCACCCCAGGAAACATTATAAAACAATAAAACAATGCAGTTCATGACTTCTTTAAAACATGAAAAAATGTTTGAACCCCAAATGTTTGAACTGTAGTGTTATATATTCTACTTTTTACATTTTTAACTCTCTGATTAAGCACAACATATGAAGTCTAGACATGTGTATCCATCTTTCAATTCCACATATTCTTTTCTGCAGTATTGAGTAGTGGCATTGGTGTGTAGCTCTCTAATTAGACACTATGCCCAGCCTGTCTCTCATTTGGGGGATCAGCATACATTTGTTGTGCACATTCTTTATGGTATTTGCTGTTGGGATTAAACTCGAAATTGTTCAGAATGACTCGACTCAACCGAGCTCTTGGGGAATGCTAGACTTTGATCAATCATCTGTCTTCTCGCTTGGTACTTTACATGTTGTTGCCTCATTACCAGCACATGGAGGAAAACTTGTTCCCCCCCCTTAGCCGAAGGGTAACGTAGCTCTTTTTATAATGACAAGGTATACGTTTCAGGTTCTCATTACACTTCGGGTTCAACAGTTGATGGTAAGGGTTGAGAGAGAGAGGGCAAGTCTAGACAACTCCCATCTAAAGTCTTCTGCCACCAGCCCCTCAGCCCCTTTCAAACTCATCCCTTCCTCTTAGACAGGTATCTACCTGCCCCAGAATGAAAATAAACATCTGTAACTGACTGTTATGCCTCGGAGACTAACCCTAAAGGCTCATTTCGACATGAATGCCAATATTTGTGAAACCCAAGCTTTGACATGATAAAGAGAGGGTGTAAACATGAACTGTAGAGTATTGTAAACCATATTTTAAGTAGGGCAAGCTGCACACAGATTTGTGTACGTTTTGAGTGCAATGAGAGATTAGCCGCTTATTTGAACTCTAATCGCAGGCTTACCACACAACCCCAATTCTCCAACACACAGACTTGCTAAATCTTTGCAAAAGTTTTGTTTTTCTTTTTTATTTCTCACTTTACCGGCTTTCCCCTCTCCGAGGAATCACAGTAAGTCTCAGACGCACTAGCGCCCCCTTATGGCGGGTAGTTCAATTGCAGCTGAATTTAAAAAAAAGTTTACTGCGAATTTATATTTCGCAATGTGATGTTATATTTCACAATTAGTCTTCAAATTTCTCTATGCATTTATATCTCACTAATGTGACTTTATATATATCACTAATGTGATTTTATATCTGAAAAATTGTCTCAATCTCAAAAAACAGTTTTATATCTTACAATTGTGCCTTTTTATTGGCTCTGCTGCATACCTCCCAATTACAACATTTTCTTATTTTAAACTTTATCTCACAATTACTATTTATTTTTTTACTCTAAGGTGGAAACAGGCTTCCATATTGTCAATGTCAATGCAGATCTGCCACCCTTTTTTTTAAATAAAGTATTGCTGCTCAAGCATTTTCCAACTGCTTGTTTTTATTCATCTGGTTTGAAGCAGATGCTTTGGTAATATTGAAACAAGCATCTTTAAAAACAACTTAAGAACTAAGAGGATTAATATTGTAATACGTGCACAGACATCCTGCATTTGTAAGTTTTAATAAGGAAAATGTTGTTTTTAAGGTCTGAAAGATGTGCGCATAACACATGGTTGCTTGTCTTCTGTCAAACAACGCATAAAACCTTGAATTCACCTTAGCGTGTCCTCTGTTAAAAGCTTTGCTCTTCATGCAAGAAAGATAGAATAATAAATAGATTATTTTGGCTCTTTTGACACTTCGCCTGATTATGCAGATGGCGGATAGCGCAGAACAGGATGTGTTGTTTGAAAACTGGTTATTTATAATAAGTAGGCTCAAAGACAGGCAGGAAAATGTTTCTTCTGCATTGTCACAAATGGAATTTCAGACTGCAATTTTTAGTTGAAGAAATGTTCACACATCCCTAGGGACATCAATGACTGCTCGTTCAAGAGGAAGTGACATTTAGAAATTAGATGCAGCAACAGTAAAATTGACATTATTGCCATTAAAAATGGGTTATTAATGAGATTAGGGCTTAACAAGGCGTCGGTCCAAGAGAGAAACAATTTTTTTTTGTTGTTGTTTACCATTTGGGAGAATATTTTTGTAGGAATGGCTGATTATATCCATCCATCCATTAATATTGAACATCTCCCAGTCCTAATTACAAGAACAGAAATGTCCTTTTGAACATAGATTTTTAGAAAGCCCTTGTTTGACTTAGCATACCTGATGTATGCACAGATAGAGCTAATCTACATGGTCTGTTTCCTGTTTTTTGTTTTTTTTTACAACCTTTATGACAATATTTACCCATGATCTTGCTTATCTATGTTTTTTTCCACCTGTTTATACCTGTTCTTTTCATTTCGGCTCCACAGAGTTTCCAACCATCTGTCGTTCAGGGTCGTATCTGTTGTAGACCATGGTGCCGTGGTGACAGGCACCATTATTGTAAACCATCCAGTCTTTTCCAGACCAGTGTCACCCCTGTTGTGCCGCCAGTCACCATCCACCCCGCCGACCCCACCTTTCCTGTTCCTCTTCTGTTACGTTGACCAAAGTCACTGTTTGTGGAGGTGACCTCTTAGCTCTAGATTAAGTTATGAATCATCTCCTTAATCTGTCCAGACAGAAAGTCACCCCACAAACTGGGAGATGGACTTCTGCAGCGTGTCATTTGCTAACAGATGGCATAAATCTTACTCTTAAATGCAACGTTAAGTATTAATCATTGCTGGCCGTGTTGCTGTCATGATTCCCCGCGAAAAGCCGTGGGCGGGCAAAGTGTGATTAATGGACTCTGGGATTCAAGGAGTCACGTGTGGACGTGCCCCACCTGCCTTGCTCCTGTTGCACCCTCCTCCAAACAGGAAGCTGACCTGTGAGAGATAGACAGATGGATCATTCTGGATAATTAGCCCGAGGGTGGTGCCACATGCGCTCGCCCTCTCATTCTCAAAAGGGCTCCTAGATTTAGCTCCTTTCGCATCACGAGCAGCACTCCGCTCCCGTCCTGCAAGGAAACAGAAGGACAGACGTTAACGTCTGCCTGATGCTATGACTTGCTGAGTCAGTCGCCTCTTGCACGTTTGGACACTCAGTGCTGTCTGTGAGAGAATCATACATAATGACGACCAGCTGTGGAATATGATGTTGAAAAATGGATGTGGTGTTCTTTTACTGTCCATATGTGGATAATCCACATATTGAGGTCGTACGCTTTGTTCAGAGGGTGACAAACAGTGTTAGGCATACAGTATATTAAAAGTAATGTGTTGCAGTTAAGGATGCCAAATATACTTGTACCATTATTGGTACCATATGAGTGATTTTTCTGTCAGTATTGGCTGTTTAGTTGTGCATACTCATTTCTCCTATTTTTACAATTACTGTAGATTACCTTTGCTGTATTCTAATTCTCACTTAAAGTCATAGGCGTAATTGGCTGGTGGGACGGGTGGGACATGTCCCCAACACTTTTTTGCCAAGGTCGATATTTTCCCTTCCACTTTTTGAAACATCTCGTGGCACGGATGTATATTAATACAAAAGAAACATCTCTAGTTGATTAGCAATTTGTTAAAGGGTTAGTTCACCCAAAAATGAAAATAATGTCATTTATTACTCACCCTCATGCCATTCCATACCCGTAAGACCTTCGTTAATCTTCGGAACACAAATTAAGATATTTTTGTTGAAATCTGATGACTCAGTGAGGCCTGCATAGCCAGCAATGACATTTCCTCTCTCAAGATCAATTAATGTACTAAAAACATATTTAAATCAGTTTGTGTGAGTACAGTGGTTCAATATTCATATTATAAAGCGACGAGAATATTTTTGGTGCGCCAAAAAAACAAAATAACGACTTATTTAGTGATGGCCGATTTCAAAACACTTCTTCAGGAAGCTTCAGAGCATAATGAATCAGCGTATCGAATCATGATTCGGATCGCGTGTCAAACCGCCACTTTTTAAAACAAAGTTACGCCACTGCTTAAAGTTAATCTTTAATTACTAAAAGTAATACTGTCATTGAATTGTATTGTAATTGCTAAAAGTAATCTTTAATATCCATTTAACATCCTCAATTAATATCCATTTTTTATACTTTACATGCCTAAATTTACATTTTAAGAATTTTTAGACCAGTGCATGATTACAATGTGGCATTACTCAATATAAAAAGTAACTATATACGTTACATTGTTACGTTTTATTGAAATGTGTTGTTACTTTTGACAGAGTTACCAGAGTTTTGTTTGTTACCAGCTGACAGAGAGACTCTCCTCTTAAGAGTGGAAGCTTGGCTTTTTTTTTCCTTTTTTCTTTTTTGCTTTAAATAGGTGTTTTTCCCTGACATGTCGCATTTTTCTTTTTAATATGTCATAAGTGTATTTATACAGGAATCTCAATCACTTTTGACAATATTTTGTCTTTTTATTTTTTTGCATAGTCAAAGGAAACCAAACTAAAACACTCAAAACCCCTTTTTTATTCATCTAGGTATATATTTATTAAATTTTCTAGTTTATTATTTTTTTTTAATTAACACTGTCTAGAACTGTAATACCGGTCATGCTCCTGTTTCCAACGTTTTTAATTGTATTTATATTAGTAAATTAGTGAAATAATAAATAAACAGAAAATGAATGCACATGAAAATAGGCGAGTCTACACCACAACTATAACGATAACAACACAGAGGATTGAATTACTTTAGTTTTTCCAGCTGAACGATAAAAACACTGACCGTCAGAATCCACCTGAAAACTGCAGCGCACTTATAATAAACAGAATGTTATCGTCCATTGGTGGACTAATATAGTTATCATAATAGTTATCGTTCTTGGTGTGAATGACCCAAAACTGGCTGGCTACTTCTTTCCAAATGACATTTCTGGTGTGGCGGCACACTTTGCCCTGTGTCATAAACTTTCATCTCCCCATCGGTGCGGGAGTATCCTTGAGTCCCTCTCCTTTTTCGACCCCTCCCTCCGAAGGAGAAGTGGCTGGCGCCATTTACATAATCAATGCTGGATTGAGTTTACATAAGCTGCTTTTTACCCACTGCGAAATACCTGGCAGAGCAGACATCATTGCGCTTAAATCTGCCCGTCTTCCAGCTCCTGCTGGTGCCACATCCACTCAGAGGCTCGTAATCTCTCCTTCCCTCGCAGAACTCGCTCATTGGATGAGGAAAGCCTGAGGACTCATACGAGCGCTGTCATCTTCAGTCCTCACATTCAGACAAAATTGGCTTTATTGTACCAAAAACACACAACATGGCACTCACTTGTGCATGTCTTTAGGGGAAGTTGGGTTTTTGCCGCCAAGCAAAGTTTGCTTCTTGCACAAACACATATCAAATCACTGTGTGACATGATGTCTGATGATTTTTGTAATGTAAATGTTTGCTTCTTATCTTTGTGTTGCAGCAAATTCTTCCCGCCTTGTGTTTGTGTGGATGTGTGCTCTTGGCCCATGCTCTTGCTCTGATGGTAATGTAATCTGAAGGGGCACTAGGGCTCTAGCCCTACCCAGCATGCCTCAGTTGACCCCCCCCTTCCCCCACTGTCCTAATGCCAACCTTCTGCATCCCTGGACATGGCCAGCGTGATGAGAACCACAAGGCATAATTACGTTGTCTGAGCAAATCAGGAAGGAGACACTTTCATTCCTAGTGAAGCGCCGTGGCTGTGCCACTAGACATCTCCTCCCCAGCACCATTAGTGAAATCAGCCCCGACCCTTGTCAGATTAAGTGTCGGCTCGAGCTCATGATTAGTTAAGCAACTTTTGTCTTTTCTTTCCCTTGTTTTTGCCAATTTCAGGGGATGATGTGAACATTTCTGCTTCGTACAAGACAAGTCTGCACACTTGTTTCTTTCTCGGGCGATCAGCTGTGGATAATCATCTCCTGACCTAATGGTTTAAAACAGTTGCATCACTGAAACCCTCAGAGGCAAAAAAAACTTTTATTAGTGGTGTTTGCCAAGTCAGGGTTGGGAAACAAATACGGATTCCAATTCTGGAATTGGATACTTATAAAGTATAAAGTATAAATTTATAAAGTAAAAATTAAAATTCCACTTATCGATTCCTGTGTGCGCATTTTAATGTATTTTTTTATTTTTTTAAACCATTCAAGCTAAAGAAGATGCAAAAGAGAACTCGTGTAAATACTGAATGGAGTTTTCTTTCATCTTGCGCTTGAACGGAGAAATACACACACAATTATGTCAAAATATCCTTGGAAACACAATCGGTTATGTCTTAAGTGAACATAAACAGTTGATAGAAAACACGTGTAACAGTTTATTGGATCTGTGCATTAGGTCTTAAAGTGACAGCAGCCTAATAAACCTGCTGCCATCTGTGTCATTACTGTTAATCTGAGAACAGATGAAAATCACTCAATGATCTTGACCGAACAAGTTTACTTGGGCTTCAGGAACTCCTAACAATTCGTTCTGCACAGTTAGTGCTACAGACATGAATGATACTTTAAATCATCATATTATTATTTTTTTATTTAATTTTTATTCAATTCATTTTGAATCAATTAAATGTAATCATTAATTTAATGAATTTTTTATTTAAATTTGTTGTGGTCAATATGGAATAAATTTTGTGTAATTTTGTAAATTTTTGTGTATGCTCTTTTCTCTAACATTTACCTTTCCTGTCGTCTAATGCCCACATAGTGTTTAAAGGGGTGGTTCATTGCAATTTCACTTTTCTAACTTTGGTTAGTGTGTAATCTTGCTGCTTGAGCATAAACAGTATCTGCAAAGTTACAGCGCTGAAAGTTCAATGCAAACGGAGATATTGTCTTTTAAAGTTATGGCAGTTTAATGCCTGC
The DNA here is from genome assembly GCA_003731715.1 of Anabarilius grahami. NCBI lineage: Eukaryota > Metazoa > Chordata > Actinopteri > Cypriniformes > Xenocyprididae > Anabarilius > Anabarilius grahami. Next base: position 6,326,031 of record RJVU01062584.1, on the reverse strand, counting down.
AAAAACGACCGGTTTGGACTACAACGAGCTTCTTCCCGGGTTGGTGACATCATAAACCCTGCAAAACACACCTCCGGGAACATGCAACAAAGTGGACGAGGCCATGTCGCGCGCCTAATGGAAGCGGAAGAGCTGTGTACACCGGACGCGAGCGGCGCGATGCGACGCGTAAAAAGATAATAGAACCCATAATAATCTGTGATATTTTCTATACTGGATGTGGCGCTGAAGACAGCTTCCAGAATCTACACGAGTTCAATGCTGGATTTGCACAAAGGCTTTTACTGAAAGATGAAGCAGTTCCCACTTTAAAAGCAGAAGCTGCTGTTTATTGACTTCAAACTGTAAGTCCGTTTTATTGTTTGTACATGTCTTTTAAACGTATAAGTTAGTTCTGTTTTGTTTTGGGTTGCATCAAGGACGTAAACAAAGACCAACGCGTTTTTGCTTTGCTAGCTAGTTAGCTAACACCAACAAACTTCTGTGTTCATAGACAAACAGTTTTTCATGCTATAAATTAAACGCTACCTTTACAAAAATGCTGCGACTCAGTCATGTATTCGTCTACAGTAAAGCTTTAATCAGGATAAAACTGTATATCGAAAGCTATCAAACAGCAGTGACAGCATCTAAACACTTTGACACAAATAAAAAAATGAAATACCATTCATAAACGTCCTTTAAAAGCCGCGATTGCAGAGGTTCTGCTTTACCCTCTTCATCTGGGTTTGATTCGGCTCAATTTGATACAATTTACATTTTCACTGAAGCAACGAATAGTAAGGGGCGTGGCATTTCCGGACGCTTCAGCGAATCACGATACACTGGGCCAGCTACCAACCTGTTAACCAATCTGAGCACATTGCGTATTTCGGAGGTAGTGGTATCATAGAAGCAGGAAGTCAAACGAGCCGTTCATATGACAGTGAAAACAGAGGTGTAGAATAAAGGTAAAATATATGAAAAATACAGCGTTTTCAAAAAAACGAAGCATTAAGACATGTTAAACTGCGCCCCATAAACACAATCAAGCCTAGAAAAAAACCACTGAACCACCCCTTTAAAAACTTTCTTTATAGCATATTTAAATGTAATCTTTAGTAAACTCTAAATAAATATTAATTTATCATACTGTACATTATAGTGATGCCATTTAAAAATGATTGATTTTAGTTTAGTATTTTATTTTGTATTTTTATAGAATTTTTTTAATATATATTTTTGTTTAATTTCCTGCTTTATTTATTTATTTATTTACTTTTAGTTTTATTTATAAAAACCAACTCAAAACACCATAGCAACACCCTGGCAACTACCAACACAGCAACACAGCAGTGAACAACTTTCACTGTCAAGCGCTGTTCTCATTTTCTTCAGAAAAGCATAATTTCCTACGCACGTAATTTTTTCAACCACCCTCACTTTTTGCATCATGGCAGGCCTTGTTTATCTGTCTCAGGTGTGCGTGGATGGAAGAGCTTCCAGCCGCTCCTCACAGTTGTTACATAAGCAGGTTGTCAGGCCGGGCTCTTTCTATACTTTTATGACATGTAATCAGCCTAGTTTGACAGCAAAATGTGAGTAGCCAGCTGAGGTCAGTGTTACATGCGTTTTCAATGGCAAAACCCCAACTGCTGGCATTTTTGATGGAAGTTTTTGTTTATTTATTTCAGGCTTTTTGTGTGATTCAAATTGTAAAGCTCTGCAGGTGTGGAAATGCCTTACGTCGTTTCTTTAGTTTGTCAGCTGATGCCTGGATGAAAAGACCAGCGTTTTGACTTAAAATGGTCAAAGTGTGAGCGCCTGCTGAGAATTTCAGTTTGAAAATAACATAAAGTGTCTACCTATGCTTTAAGAATAAATAGCAACTATTAAAAGCAAAGTAACCTCCCTGCAGAGAGTGATTGACTCAGTTATTTTAAATGACTAAATATATTTGTGGTTTAGTTAAAAGACTATGAAGCAGTTAGCGTAGAGGCAGGGGGGCACCCCCCTTGTGGGGCTTATTTATTAAGAGACCTTTTAAAGTGGGCACAAAGTCAGACGCATGTGAAAAACAGCCAGAAGCTAAATACATGTCTGTCACTTCAATCTCTCAACTCAGCAGCTGCTTTAATTCCACTTGTTTTTACATGCTGTTTGAGGTTTAGTCCAGTTGGTGAGCTTGTGCACTTGCTGTCTGTGCGTGGGTCTTGTGTAGCACTTTGAAGAGAAAGTTTGCTTCTTGCAAATCCAGCTGTTATTGTCGTATTTTTCTCTCATGTAGAATCGTATTTGTATGCTTAAAGCGCATAATAAAGTACACAAAGTTCTGTCTGATTTACTGTGGTTTGAAGGCTTATGTACATTTGATTTACAAATGACTTGATTTATTCAGAATAGGATAGGATGTGTGTTATGTGGAATTTGTTGCTGGTGAAGCTGTTTTTGATTGTTTTTATTCAACAGTTCAAGTCTAGCCTTTCTGACTAGGGATGGAAATTGTAAAGAATTGAATGATTCCGTAATGATTCCATCCTATTTAATAATTCTTTCAGTAGTTTTGTGGAAGACATTTTTGGAAAAAGTAATGCAATTCTAATGCCAAATTATGCGATGACAAACAAAAAATGTAGTATCATCATTGTTTGTTTGGTCTTTTTTTTTTCTTCATTAGTTTGTTTGTTTGTTCATTTGTTTTTTAGTTCATTCATTTGTTCATTCAATTTATATTAAACTGTTGGCAAAATTCAGTACAGATGTCTTTCAGTATGTCATATGAGCAACCAATCGATAGCTACACTGATTCATTTGTTTATTCATTTGTTCTGTCATTTGTTTGGTTTTTCGTTTACGCATTTGTTCATTTTTGTTCATTCACTTTTAAATAATGCTGTTAACAAAAATTCAGTACAAATGTTTATCTTTAACTGCCTGTATAATAGGGCTGGGTATTGACACAAATTTCACCATTCCATTCGATTTCGATTCACAAGCTTGCGATTCGATTAAATTTCGATTCAATTCGATTTGATTCAATATAAATTATTTTGGATATATATCAGGTACAGTACATGGCAAATTTTCTCATGGACAAAAAATCTCAACTAATGCTGTAAACACATGGGAGTCAGTTGGTAGGCCTGCTACATTACTATAATATTGAAGGCTAAAATGAACTGATTTGCAATTACATCACACCTAAGGAAGTTTCTATAATAATAAAGTTTTAATACTAACATTACAATCACATAATTATTTCTACTCCAATTCATTTTTTTGAAATACAAACATTTAAATGGTGGCTGTCATTAAAAACTTGACAGATTTATTAAAAAATGCATTAAATACTGAAGAACATTAAAAAGTATAATGAATATGTAATGTGGTGCATATATTTAGCAAAATGCTCTGCTCTAGAGTACATTTTTCTAGCTGACTAACGAGTTTATGGTCACACTGAATATGTTTTTCCTGAGGTATACGTGACGTTACATGACATATTGTAAGTTGTTTTATTGACATCTTTCAGCGGTTGAAACACTGAGCGATTACATGAGACATGATACAGATTTCGGTAAGTTGTACTGTATATTTAAACATACCTTTTAGATGTTCATTCATCTTTATTTCACGTTGTAACTGGTATTAAAGCTGAAGAGATGATCAATTCACTTGTGGTTTGCGCTGCTGCTTCTCTTGAACTGAAGCAGCAGCGCAAACTAACATTAAAAAGCACCAAAATGCTATATATTTTTTTGAATTTCGTAATAAAATGGACAGAATTTGAAATCTTAGTCTTTTTTCATATCAAAAGTAACAATGCACAAAGCTTATTGCGATTTGTTTAATGGGAGGCGAGCTACAATGTTCAGTTCATTCATCAACTGAAAACAGGATAGACTAATATTGGATCGTAAAAATGAGAATCGATTAAAATCGAGAAATCAATATTTTTTTTTTACCCAGCCCTACTGTCTGTCATATGAGCAACCAATAATTAACACTGATTCAACTCTCACAAAATAACAGAGTAAGTTGTAAGCTGTATGTGTTTGATTCACTAAACAGAACTGACTTGTCCACCTTATTTTGCAACGCAGAAGTAAGCTATTTTCTGTCAATGTACAAGACTTCTAAATCATTAGCCGCTGTAGGTAAATAACTAGAAAAGTATCAATGCGCAGTAAACGTGCAGTATTTGCTACAATGCAACAATACACTAAAATAATATAAGAAATACCGACATCAATATCAAGCAGTATAATGCTGTTTGTGCTTTATGATTTTGGATTCACTAAAACAGTTGACTTTGATTCACTCTGAATTAACTCATAAGAGTCGTATTTTAGGAAATCAGACAACTCTGTGTGCACTACACCTGCTTGTCTCAGTCGCAGCTTGTTAGGACAACAATATTGATAGCTTTTATTGCTCACCACTTTATTGCATTGTATCTGAATCTCAATATGATTTCAAAAGGTGTTGTTCTTTTTGTTTGTGGAGAACAGCCTTTCTTATCTGTTGAATCTTCCCTTATCAATTATCAGATTGTATTACAGTGTAATTCAAAATCAGTGTCGCTCACTAACCATTTTTTTTCGTTAGAAAAGGTGGATCTGGCTTAATTTCATAGGACCCTCAGGGTCAGAATGGATAAAGAGACAAGCTAACTGCTGCCTACGTTGTCAGTGTTTTAGAGAAGTACTCAATGCATGACAGGACAGAGAATAGGTGCTCTCTGTATAAAATGACTTTGCGTTTGCTCTTTGATGTCACCAGGTGTAATGTGCTACGACAGCGCAGAGAGCGTGTTGTAATAGGCAGGGAAATTCAAATTCCAGCTGAGTTCACGTTAGGTACTTGGGATGAGGTTAGCTTTGACTTTGTGACTCAGTAATTGGATAAAATATAAAATGGGAGTCTCTAGAGTCACCTCTGATTAGGAAATTCAATTTAAATTGAAAGTCGGGCTCTGACTTTGTGGACCCCGTGAAGAGCTAGCAAGAGTCCAATCATTGGCTTTATTATCAGAGTGAGATGGATGGGGATATGTTGGGACCACAGCTCGGGTTGAATTATGGGTATTACTCCGATCATGCTAGATGATCATAAATTGCTGTTCACAAAACCACAAGGGTCATTTCAGGGAGATTTGATCCAGGTGAAATATGAGTTGGTCAAAAACTACCTCAGAAAGAAGAGTACTTGCTAACTACAGCTAGTACAGCCAGCCTCTTTAAAACGGAGTACTTTGGTAGCACTTTACGGTAAATGTTACTTTTATGCCTGTGTACAGACTTTTTTTTTTTTTACATTGTATTATTAATTATATGAATTCATAAAATGATTAGAACCTTACTGTAAAATACTACCAATGCTTTCACCAAAGAGATGCACAAATTCACAATTATTATCATCAAAAAAAATTATAACCTACTGCATAAAAAATGTCTTCAAACAGACTGTGGTCTTTGGAGACTGTGAGATGGTATCGTGAAGTCATGTTAAATGACAAGGTTTGTCATCTACAGGATGATATTTGTGCTACTTCATTAATGCTCAGATTCTAAATAATTCATGTTCAATTAAAAATGGCAATGTAATTAAACTATCTTCTTCACAGCTTGCAATAGGAAGTGACTTTCTCATTATCTCCGTGGCGGGCCATTGCTGTGGATCATCATCTGTTCGTGCTTGTTTTTAAAAGTCTCACACATGCTCCACGGCAGCACAGCAGTCGTCAAAAAAAGGAGACCGGCAAAGATTAATTATCTTGGGATTTTGGAAGAAAGGGAACATGTAATCTTTTCACCCTCTTTGGAGCTTATAGCACTTACTACAATCTAAAGTCACCGGCTTCTTTTACCTCAGAGCACAATGTGGTGAAAAATAGGCCAGAGAGGTTCAGCTCTTTTAAAGTCATTGTATAAATCCCCCTTGTTCAGCATACAAGAAGTGAGACGCGACTCCACTGCACTGAAATCCAGATTAGCAGCTGAAGAGGAAGTCTGGCTTTGGAGTAACAGAAAAAAGTATACAGTGAGTTGACATGATTAGTTGTGTCTTGCTGGAAAGTGTCAGTGAGAATGCTTGCAGAAGCTTGGGATAGTGCCCCTGTTGTGCTATAGGCTATTAAATCTCCTGCTCCTTGTACATTCATCAGCTAGCTTTGTAGCACCTAGACTGGCTTGTTACCTGAGAGTTGAGGCAATGATGGCACTAACAAGCCTTACATTTTCAGTCTAGATTGCTAGACTGATTGCTGACTGGGTAAAGATAGACTTGGAAAGCAGACTAGTTTGAAATGCTGCCTTCAAGTCCTGCTGGGAAGTTCCTGCTTCCATACTACATTCCATTTAACTCATAAGTCTGTATTTCCAACTTCCTACTTGAAAAAGTGCAATGGAACATCACTTGAAGTTGGATTTCCAGCTTGGAAACTTGTATGAAATCCACAATGCATGGCAGCATGTGATGAAAAGCATTCACTTTTAAGCAAGTAAAATTAATCAGGTTAGTCAAAGTTCCCACAATATGTAATTATAAAACCTGCTGAGCTAACATTTGCTAAGATAACGGTGTAAAATGTTGCATTTTAACTCGGTTGATTGGAGTCTGCAAAGAACAATTGCAAAGCTAACGTTAGTGTTGACGTGTTGTTTCTATACATCTTCCGAGCATAAGACAAAGCATTTGTGGTCTGAAGTTGGGAATATCAAGGAATACAATGTGTGTCTTTGTACATTAGTTTTTATTGCAAACATTATCGAATTTCTTCATCAATAGTCCATGACATAGAAAAATTAAGTGTACATTCAGCATTCATAATTACAATTGTGATTAATACCAATTTTATTCAGTCATGATTCTTTAACTTGTGATGGGGGAAACTAGGGCCAAAAACCGAAATTCAGAACCTCTAACCGACGTAATTTTCCCATGTTGGTTATTTCGTTTTTTTAATCCTGTTATCACTTTCCTCTTAAAACCTACTACCGCGTGTGTAGTCACGTGACTCCGCCCAGTCCAGTCAACGGCATGGAAGCAACACGGAGACGAACTCTAACGCCGAGTCAACACACACAGACTTCCTAACAAAAGTTTGTCAATTGTATGTGTTTTAAGGCTTGCCAGTTTTGACATTTCAAGTGATTTTAGACCATTCAAGAACAACAATATGGAAAACACCTCAGTGCTCAAGAGCAGTTTTCTGTGACACAGAGAGCCGAGCTGCGTTGTGTCTCTGACAATGCATGAGCCCTGAAGCCAGATCACTTTCACTTGCGTCTTCACTAAACTTTGCCAATTGTATGGGTTTTAGGGCTTGCTGGTTTGGACATTCAAGCGATTTTAGACCATTGGATGTTTATCATTATATTGACCTACTGCACTGATGCATTGTGGCACACGAACACTCATACAGACAGTAGCTCCCACATCACATGGAGATCACGCACAGAGAAGCGCAGAAACTCGTTGTCAATGCTGTCTTGTGATTTATCACTAAATTAGCTTAGAAACTCAAAAGTTTTAGCATATGTTTTTTTCTGCTTTCGAAGTAACTACTTACAACCCACAGCTTTACAATTAATAGAGATGGTATGACTAATTCACACACACAATTGCTCTCTCATTAATGCATTCAAATAAATGTACTTTACTATACTAATTTATCTGTATCTGTTTTGCAACGAGCAGAAATCTATAAGAAATGTTACAAACCATAGATAAAATAACTGCTGAAAATTAGCTGTTATGCCAGAGCAATCTTTCATTAGGAAAAAATATCCCACCTTTTAATAGTCAAGCATAAAGCAAAACAAACAAACTAAATAATCGTTCATTAATCGTAATCAAGGTAACGTTCAATTAATCAAGATTTTGGATTTAGGTCATATCGTCCAGCCCTAGGGGAAACTTAGTGTTTTGAAAGTGTCTCTCACCATCTTTAACTGACACACCCCAAACTTGGACAGTTTCCACTAATTGTGTCTTTTTTATGGTTTTATGTGTATATGATCATTCTGTGATTTGAAGGCAGCTTATCTAAATTTGATATGAATCGAGCTTTACTCTAATGTATGTTGTGCTTTGCAATGAGAAATTTTTCCAAGCAAGTCATGTATGAGTAATTTTATTTACAAGTAGTAACAGATGGCAAGGAATGCATTCGGCAAGTGAGTCTGTTCTCCTTCACCTGTTCCCTGTCAAGGTTCTGTAGCAGAGCCACTGCCAGTCACATGGAGCATATGGCCACTGCTCCATCTTTAATTACCCAATAAACCCTAGAAATACAACCCTAGAAATACCAGTCTGCTTATGTTTGGTTTTCTCCCGTTTTTTTATCAGCCTGTCGTTTCTGACACAATGCCTGATTTGCCCCACACGAGTAGTCCTGCGGCTTGGATTGCATGCTGAAAACTCACTGTGATTCAACGGTATTTTTAAAAACAACCACGAGCTGTGAGACAATGGAGAGCATTAGTGGGGAGCTGAAAATGAAAAGTGTAGGGGTGGGATTTTGGGAATTACATTTTGGTCCTGCTTGTCAGCATCAGCGGAGAGTTGACTTTCTAACACGACGGCTTTGAAGTTGAGAAGCGTCTCCTGGAGCGAGCTGAGGCCTGTGTCTCGACCCTCACCTTAGTGGTGCTTTTAATTAGCTTCGTAACAGCGAGTCATGGTGGGCTCACCCTCCACACTGCTCTGCAGGCATCGTAGACCTAAAACACTGCCCCCTGCTGCCAGCATGACATTTCTCCATGACGGTTTTCTCTTGCATCTGATGAGTTTCCTTCAATTCTCACACTGGCAAAGGCTTTCCAGAATGTTGGGTTGACGGAGTCTCCCTATGTTTTTCTTCCTCTCTGTATCCTTTGTGATCTTATATCTTGAATATCAGTTGTTTCTTCTAGAAAGAAAGGCATTGATTAAGAAGAAATTGAGGCTTTTGTAAAAGCTGATGTGTGTTACCTAGCAGAATTGTTTTCAAACAGGTTTCCTGCACTCGCTTGGTTTTCGTTGGTCAGCCAAACAGATAACCCCACCCCCAAACTCACACGATTGGTTCAGCCAGTGTCGCTGGGCAGAATGCTTAAACAAAGTTTTGAAAACACTTTTCACACTTTCATTTAAATCAACATAAATTCAATTTGCTTATCTATGCAAATAAGGTTTGAATGGTGAAAAAGCATTTAAGTCTTCATTTAAGGCCCTTGTATTGTCACATTTTTTTAAATAGATTTTTCAGAGTTTTAGAAGAGATCTCATTGTCACAAGCTGCCAAGAATTTCAATTTGAACTCAAACTTTTCTCATCAAATTATCACAAGAGCAAGTTATCTATGCAGGTTATGCTGTCTACATTCATTTTTATAGCTCTGTACTTTTAATGTATGTCAATAATTGTCTAATTTTTGTCTATTTATTCAAAGTGGGTATATGGGTGTAAACGATATTTATACAAATAATTTAATTTATATTTTTGTATCAAAAACCATTTGTGTAGAAACATATGAGATGAAGTTTATAATTAAAATATCCTTAGCTATGAAAAATATATTTTTTCTATGTTCCACAGTTTTGATTGAATTCTCTCTTTCTTTGCTGTGAATTGAACTTTATTTGTTAAAGTGTTCAGCAATCAGGCAATAATGTCTTTGTTGTAATATCTTAAAGTTTTCTGTGGTGTTATGTCATCATATGACCTGGTGAGATTCAATTACAGTGAGAAAAAGTGCAATGATTTCAGTGTTTTGAGATGTCTAAAAGGATAGGCAGACAGAAAGGCTAGCTTTAACAGTGTTTTCAGCAGCAGCATTGTGCTGTTAGTGTAATATTTTCACGTAACATTCATGGCCAGCTGGCATTTATCCAGTCAAAGGTGAAATGCTCTATAAAACATAAAAGAAAAACATTTCTCAGTTGGCCAAAGCATAATCGGGCCATTGCTGTGGGAGTAATGTTTTAAAATACTGTTCGTGCAAAAGGAGCATATCATGCTAAATTTGCCCTTTAGTTGGGTCTGCTAGCACCCAGCATCTAGTTGACTGTATAACCACGCTCTGTACCTCGGTCTGTTCTGCTCTCATTTACTAGCATGGGCTGTCACAATACTGGCCTGATGAGGCCTCGAGAGGATCCTGCTTAGCGTGCTGCCCATCTCTCATTATACAGCAGAATCTTGTCAGGGAAACACATATGTGTTTGTAGGTTCAGTGATGTCCAGGTCATCAAGAGTGTTTTTTTTTTTATTATTTCATTCTTTTTGGGGCATCTCAACTGTGACAGAATAAGGTGAAGCCAGTCAGTTGGTTTGTTTTTTGAAAGAAAGTAATATTTTACTTGATTTATACTAGTGACAATGAAGGCTTTTACGTTCTCACATAGATTTCCATTTCAAATAAATGCTGTTTTTTTTTTTATGTTCTATTCATCAAGATCCCTGAAAAAAATTATTACGGTTTCCCCCAAAATATTAAGCAGCACAACTGTTTTCAACATTGATAATAATAAGAAATGTTTCTTGTGCACCAAATCAGCATATTAGAATGATTTCTGAAGGATCATGTGACACTGAAGACTGGAGTTATGATGCTGAAAATTCAGCTTTGCCATCACAGGAATAAATTACCTTTTAAATATATTAAAATAATAATACAAAAATGGTTATTTATTATTTATTGTGTATATGTGTTTAATGTATTAATTTAAACTTTTTCTAAAGAAAACCATAGCAAAAACTGTTTTAATTTTAATGAGAGTAATTTTTTTTTTTTTTAATTTTAGAGTATATATAATTAATATAATATACAATATAATATAATATAATACAATATAAGATAATATTATGATTTAATATATGTCTTGAAAAACAAAATGGCAAAAAATGGCTTCTTTTAAATGGCTTTAATGGAAAAGGCACCAAAATAGCGCAGTTTAACATAGCTCAACTGACCCAACTGGTAAGCCATCTTTTTGTTAATTCTTTATTCACCATTGTTGTGTCTTCAGCATCATAAAATGTTGTTTTTCTCACTTGGAGTTGTGATTTGTCATTTTGCTGGTGGCATACCATTAGTCTTGCTGTAACTGCAAACAATAATAACACCAATCCTGTAGACTTGCATGATAGCAGTTGGAAACAAAGCCTGTCCTAGTGTGTGGAAATGCTATATTACTGTGAGATCAGAGACTAGGTGTGTGTGAAATGAAGAGAAAGCATTGTCGCGTTGGGACATGTGTGTGTGTGTTTAGCTAGCAGCTGCTTATTTGGTTTCGCTGTGACTGATTCTCCAGTGAGACAGCATATGTAAATAGATATGTGTGACTTCAGACTGCCTGTTCCCATCTCTCCATCTGTCCATCTCCGTGGCTCTGTTTGGATCCTGGAGACCGTTGCTAGTGATTTCCTCTCGTCTAGTGTGTTTCTGTGGGTGTTCTGTGTGAATGCATGCATAAAAATGTTTAAAAAATGTATTGAAATTGAAACAATTGTTCAACCCACCAAAAAAAAGAAAAAGAAAAATATGACTGGGGGCCCTTGGAATGTAATGTAAGGGTGCGTTCACACTTGTCATGTTTGACAACGAGTGCATTTACCTCAGCACACAGCATTGTTTTGGATGTTCAGTAAGTTCCGTCTCAAAATAGGCAATACGTCATAAAATCCGACCAATCACGTTGTGAATGTATCCCAATGCCTTAAGGTTCGGTATCTTTTGGTTCGGTGATAAAATTGCCAATCTGAACGCTAATCGGACCAGGACTAAATATTTGTTTTTCTTCTTTGGTCCGGACCAAATTAACCAAACGAACCGAACCACAAGTGTGAACGCACCCTAACAGTGTGGAGATTTGTTCAGGTCATTTAGATTTTTTAGACCAAAAATAGACTTGAAGCAGACACATTTCATGCTAATTGACAGGCCTTTTCTTCTATGAGAATGTCAATAGTAAAGTTCAAAAGTAAAAGTTGCTGTGGAGGAGTGGTATTTTTTAAAGTGTTCTAACTTATGATTTTCACCATGTGATAGATAAAATGGGTGAAAAAATCCCATAGAGTTACATTCAAGGAGGGATCAGAATGTCATAGAGACTTTGTGACTAGAAACCAACTAGAAACCACAGAGAACATCCTACCAACCTCAGAGCAATTTGCTAAAAAAGCACTCACCTTAGTAAGTACCCACCCTGGCATCGATGTGGCCAATTTTGCACAGTCAAACATCACTCACAATTTCATCAGAAAATATTACTCTACCTTCTCTGAAGGTAGACTTTTTTTCCTCCCCTTCTTTCCCTTTCTACATCTCTAGCTAGTTTAAATTTCCATTGAGGCACCTTTCACTTGTTCTCTGGGTAGAAACTGATAGATTGAATGCTGTGGCCCCCACTGACGTGTAGATTGCTGTGATCTACCACAGGCGCTCAGAGGGACGTCATCTCCCTAGCTCTCTAACTGACATGCACACACTGTAAATGTCTTTAAAAACCATTTCTTGCCTCTCTGCTTATCTGTAAGGCAACTTATTATGCAGACTTATGGCAGCGCAATGACATGATTGTTGAATATTTCCCTTGATATTGTAATCACACTTGGGGGCAGTCGTGGCCTAATGGATAGAGAGTAATACATTTTTAGTTTCAAAATTATTTGTTCTTCAGATATTCCTCTTTAAAAGAAAAAGAAAAAAGCTGTATGCAAAGTGACCCACATTTGGTTTTTGACCACTGAAAATGTGTACAATTTACCAGTTTACTCATGCTTTAATATCTCCAAATCTCTGTGGTTGAACCATTGAGGGTTTTTTAAATGAAGATAACAAAAGGAAAGTTTAAGAACCAGAATCTAAAAGGATATTAAGATATCTTTAAGGGTGCGTTCACACTTGTCATGTTTGGTTCGTTTAAAACAAACCCTGGTGTGATTGCTCTGTTAGTGCGGTTCATTTGAACATGTGTGAACGCTGCCATCCGAACCCTGATGCGCACCAAACAAGCAGACCAAGACCGCTGAAAAGATGGGTCTTGGTCCATTCCCAAACGAACTTTGATGCGGTTCAAATGACATATGAACGCAACACGGACCTAAGACATGTAAATGAACCAAAAACAGGAAGTTGAGACCTTAAAAAGGACAGAATCCTCACACATGTCGGTTTTTCTCGTCATAGTTGTGAGTTTGCCCATCACAGGCATCAGACGTGCGTCTCTACGCAGCAGATCGTTTGTGTGTGTGATGGAGGGATTCCCGCTGCTGTTTTGACTCCTTTACACATTTTATGCTCTTCACGAGTTCCCAGTTGGCTAAAATACCATCATATGCAGGCTACGCACACACAACAAACGCATTTATCTCAGCACACGGCATTTTTTGGATGTTCGGTAAGTTCTGTCTCAAAATAGGCAATACGTCATAAAATCCGACCAATCAGGTTGTGAACGTATCCCTATGCCTTTAGGTTCAATATCTTTTGGTTCGGTGATAAAATTGCCAATCTGAACGCTAATCGGACCAGGACTAAATGTTTTTTTTTTTGGTCCGGACCAAATGAACCAAACTACAAGTGTGAATATACCCTAATACTTCTTGAGTTACAGGAATGCAAGCTTGAGGAAAAAAACACAAGAAGTGTTTTTTGCCATTAAAAAAAAAAATATATATATATGTGACCAGTCACGGAAAGTAGGGACACAAGTCGGTTCTGGGGCATTTTGAGTTATTCACAGATTCTGAAAGTGTAGTCTCCAAGCTTTCCAATGATGTGTAACACATGGAAATCTGATAATATTTGGAGAAGTTGTGGCCATTTGAAGGTAGGCACTCAAAAAAGCTCAAGAGGGAGAAAAACCCCTTTAAAGTTTCTGCAGTTCTCACCTGTTCTCACCTGCTGGGAGTGACAATAGGGCTCATTTACATCTCATTTAGATAAGCCACACCCCCTGTAAAGCATGGACCGGATACTATTAATAATAAAGGATAATGTGCATTGTAAATGTCAGTAATTTATCTTTTTTGACTTTTATAAAAATGATTTAGAGATAACATGTTGCAAGACACTCCTTTAAAATCTGGCCATCATTTTTAATGTTGTTATTTTAATGTTTATATAAAGAAAAAGTACATATTGATGCTAATTTTATTTGTTATTTGCTGGTTTTCTACATAAAACTTGGTGAATTGATTTCATTGTGTAGCATTAGGACTTTTTGAACAGGATTCTGTGATAACCGTGATCATTTTGGTCACTATAATCATGAAATGAAATTTTCTCACCTGAGAAGACAAAAGAATCACATAATAATGACCTGAAATGACTTGCATAATAATGAGGCCTTTCAGTCAAGTAGGCTGTGAAAAAACCCTCTGTGATGGTGTATATCAAACATACAGAAAAAACAGCAATACTGTGAAATATTATTACAATTTAAAATAATGGTATTATATACTTTAAAATATAATGTATTTCTGTGATGCAAAGTGTCTGAACAATGTTACCTCTATGGCATTTCATATAGGCTTTTAGCTTAAAAGCATGCACATTTGGAGAAATATTGATGGATTCTCATATGTTTATGTCAATTTTCTATACAGAGGAGTAATATTTATTCAATATTTATTGTCATCACTATGAGTGCTAGATTCTTTGTTTTCAATTCATACTTGCAGCCGGAGGGCGCTCTGTGCACATTTAGTCCACAAATGCCTGCTAAAGAAGAATAGGCAATCCAGGAACTAACTGAACTAACAGAGGCCAGAGATTGCTAACTATGGCTATTCAAAACACTTTTCAAGACAATAAATACACGATTGAAATGATGTCTGCATGTATTGACTGAATTTGCGTCTGAATAGCGTTCGCTCCGTGGGCGTGGCCGCATTAGTGGATAATGAGCTGAATCACAGACTTCTGACATGGCTCTCTTTTCATACAGATTACATAAACACAGAATATTTGTTTTCGATTTGACTTACACGATTTAAAACCTGACATTTCAACGTGTCTTTAGACATTCACTAAGTATTCACTAAGTTACAGTTAATTTTCTGAGAACTATCAGATTGGAGTTTGTTCAGAGGGAGACGAGAGAACACGCATCATGTTAGTTTTCTTTATTTTTCAAAAAGCACAACATTTTGTTTTTACTCTGAGTGTACACAAATAAAAGAAGACATTCTATAGTTTCAATTGACATATTACTTATGTCTCTATGACAAAAAATGACGGAGTATTTTAAGTCTGTTTTGCTGCAATGTGAAAAAAATCCTGCAAAACGCGCCGGCGCGTTACCCAGTATGGAAATACACACAGACAATGACACGCCCCTACTGCGTGCTAGAATCTCCGAAAAACAAGCCGATTTCAACCTCAAAATGTACGCTTTTAAATATACCAATACTGCTATCTCAAACATGGAGAGGCTTCTTTATGATCTCAACTAACAGATTCTGCAAAAAAACGAAAATCACCAATTTTGAAAAAAAAACGCTTCTTTCTCATTTTGCTCGAGAGTTGTGCTGCCGACTTGTGTCCCTGGTTTCCGTGACGGGTCACATATATAACACACACACACACACACATGTACATAATATATTATATGATTTGGCTTTGGTAAGACAGGAGTAATTGCATAAATAAGGTGTCAGCTTTGGAATCTTTTCCCGCTCAGAAATGGATGCATGTGTTGAACTATTAGCGAATGGCGTAAATGAAACCTACTGGGACAGAAGCTCTGGGAAGATACTTTCCTTATACCTGACACTTCTCCCAGATATACTGACTCGCATGAGGATGGGAATCACTTGGGTAATATGTGGGAACTCGCATATTTCTGCTGCACAAAACAAGCTGAGAGCTGTGTTTTTGTATTGGTCTTTTTAGTAGCATAAAAATACAAAACCTTGAAGCTTAAATAATTCTGTAAAGAGCAACAATGGTATTGAATTTCATTCACTTCTGTGTGGACTTTAGTTTTTACCCCTTTGTAAAAACTAAAGTCCACATAGACATGTTCCATAAGATTCACAAATGCTTTTTACATCAGTATATGTGGTACATTGCATAATCCAAGATGTTGCTAGCTAAAGTTTGGGTTTGTATCATTGCAGCGAGGCCTCAAGCACACATCTGATTGGCATCTTATAGAAGATTCCCCAGCATTTCTTCTCAATCTTGCTCCTGGCTGCCCTTCAGCACATTTTAGGGGCCTAACTAGCCTGAAACACCCCATTCAGGTCATAGAAAACCCAACTAATGAGCAGTTTTAGTCATGATGTATGTTAAATAAGGGAGGAATCCCAAAACATGCAGTCAAGACATGGGATTGAGAAACACTGTTGTATATATAGAAATATTCACCACTCTTCTTTGAAATCTATATATTTTCCCTTATGTTTTAAAAGAAAGCATTTGGAATAGCTTTGATATCCACAGCTTTCTGCACTATGGTGTTTTTAAATAATATATTGTCATTAATCAAAGTCACTGTGCTCCTAGGTAGAGACAAAAGATTAGCATAGTAGGGGATGGGAAAGAATAAATACACTAGTCTCTGTATGACATGAGCGTAATTTCACACCAGTCCAGATACAGGCGGATGCCTATTAGAGAGAGCTTCTTTGAACGCAAAATGACTGTCACACTTGACAGATTTGCCTTTAAGAGGACATGTTTTTGCAAAGAAACTTCAAGTAAATTTGAGTACAGGTGCACGCACAAGCTGAGAACGCAATAAAACATTAGTAAGCCCCGCTGATATGAAAATGGAGCAAAACAGCATTTGAGAAAGTCTATTAACCTCCAGACAGACTTTCCATCTATGAGCTATTCTTTTGCCAAAGCTTGAAGCTCTAAACTGGCAGTTCTTGCTCAGAATATTATGACTTGCACCCGCTTCCTGTGACTGAGAAGTGCAGTAGGTCTCAATCCACAGCCATTGACCTACAGCAGCTGTATTGACACAGGAAGTGCTGCAGGTGCAAGGATGAGCTCTGCCCATTCTGGCCTCCAGCCAATGAGATCTCAACGCCGCTTCTTCTTATTTGGTATTCTGACGGTCGGTCTGGGCAGATACTCTGTGTGAAGTCTGTGTATGCACTGCCAGACAGATATCTCATTTGGATTTTGCGATGACTGTCTCAGGAGCGCCTACTTCCAGTTAGCCTCAGGTGCTTCTCAACCTCATCAAGTCATACAAATGCATAACGGGGCTTTGGAATTAACTTTTTATGTGGACCCTGATTGCATTTAAAGTTTATCCTTGTGTGTTACATTTGGGTGAGGACATGTGGTAATATGCCCTTGTCGTTCTCTAGTTAATTGGACTTGATTGGGATTGGTCTACGTAGTTCAGGAGTGTCTAAACTCGGTCCTGGAGGGCCACTGTCCTGCAGAGTTTTGCTCCAACTTGTCTCAACACCTGCTTGGAAGTTTCTAGTATGCCTAGTGAGACCTTGATTAGCTGTTTCAGGTCTGTTTTTAATTGGGGTTGGAGCTTAACTTTGCAGGACAGTGGCCCTCCAGGAGCAGGATTGGACACCACTGGTCTAGTTAAATCTGTTTTCTCTACAGGCAAGTTGACTCCTTCATACTTGTTTGTTGTAACTCTCTCATTATGACACATGCAGCGCAGCCACTGTAGTCTGATTCTTGACGATTATTTTGAGATGTGCGTGTGAATTACCTGCGTCTGTGCAGCGTATCTCTCTACTAGCAATGAAGCTGTGAGTTTAATTACTGAGCAATATAATGTAGTGATTCAGTAGCAAAGATAATTTATTAATAAAAGTCGCAGGGCTGCGTTGACAAGTTTCTGTGCTCTTGAATGTTTCTGATATTGCGCGCAGTGTAATCTCTGATCTCTGTGTGTGTGATGTGTGTGCACTTCAATGAAAGCAGTGCATCAATATAGAACAGTGATTCAACTCACTTAGAGCTACTTGTGCATTAAATGGTTTTAATGCACATCTTCCAGCCAATCAGAATCGAGTATTCAGACAGACCATGGTATAATATTAAATAAAGGGATAGTTCACCCTCAAATTTTTCCAAACCTGTATGACTTTTCTTCTGCTGAACACAAAAGACAACATTTTTAAGAATGTCAGTAGCCAAACAGTTAGGGTCAGTTCACCTAAAAAACGTTTGTTCATCTTTGGAACACAAATTAAGATGTTTTTGATAAAATCCAAGAGGTATCTGACTCCTCCATGGACTGCGATTTAACCACCACTTTCAAGGTCTAGAAAGGTACTAAAGACTAGGGATGGGCATTTTTGGCAATTTTTAATTTCGATCATCAATAGGTTTCAAAAACGGTTAATCGATTACTCGGGGGGGCGGGGCGTGTGTGGGGGCAGGGCATGGCTGTCATGGAGATAATGAAAATATAGGAAAATTAATGTTAAAAATAAAAATATGACATGAAAACATGAAAACGTGATTAGAACTGTTAGATTGATTATGATGCAGCAATGTTTTAATAAGGAAGCATCTAAAAGGAATGAGGTGAGTGACGCTAATAAACTGAAGCCCGTTCTATGACACATCCTATGACATTAATCAGATAACTTAGATACATAATATAGACGTAACATTACAACTTGTATCGGCACAAAAGGATGCAAATGCCAGTGAACTTTAAGTTACGTGCTAGAGCGAGAGAGAGAGAGCTCACGCGCGCGCTTTCACGACAGCGCGCTGAATAACGAGTAAGGACAGAATTTACTGTAGATATCTATAAAGTTCTCATTATAATGCCATGTTTATGGCAGATCTGTGCTTTATTTTAATCACATTATTAAGTGATTCCGTAAATCACCTGCGCGTTTTTTGCATTTGAGCATGAAACTAAACACTGATATGCAGCCCATTCAGCTTCTTAATAAATGTTAATATCCCGACCCAACGCATCCAATATTAGATGAATCAGATATAGCTGTTACAACTTTCATCTGCGATTGTGCTTTAAAAAGTGCAACTAATATTTCAGCAATATTTTGGATTCAATTTGCACTTTCTGATCAACCAAAATGTTATTTTACAGTATGAAAATCACTGATGATTATTGCTAAATTAATTAAGAAAAGAATTGAAAGGATATTTTCAACACAAGATAAAAGCTTGGCGCTGCACAGCTTGCATTGAACTGTATTTTCATCTATCTTGTCAAAGTGAAACTAGACATCACTACGTGACTTCGTGGCCATTCTCTCTTTTCTTACGTCTTTTGACGCATGCTGTGGAAAGCTAAACAATTGGAGCTCAGGGCGCCCCCCAAAGTGCTACTATCAGGAGAAAAAATAAAAAATAAATTTCGATCATCGTTTACATGATCGATCGTCGCTGTCACGGTCGAGTACTCGAGTACTCGGTCGCTGTTGCACATCCCTACTAAAGACATCATTAAAATAGTCGACGTGACTGCAGTGGTTCAACCCTAATTTTATGAAGTTATGAGAATACTTTTTGTGTGCAAAAACAAAACAAAAATAACTTTATTCAGCAATATCTTCTCTTCTGTGTCATTCTCCTACGCTGTTTACGTTTAGCGCTTCCAGGTTCTAAGTCAGAACGCCGACACAGTATTGGTCGACGCTGTTCACGTGAGCAGCACAACGAATGCGTGTGATGCTAATGCAAGAGCTGTCCAATAATGAGTCGTGCTCTGATGTAGAACCTGGAAGCGCTGAACGTAAACAGCGTTGGAGAATTCAATGGGGTTTTAACAATGTCTTTAGTACCTTTCTGGACCTTGAAAGTGGTGGTTAAATTACTGTCTATGGACTGGAGGAGTCGGATACCTCTCGGATTTCATCACAAATATCTTAATTTGTATTTCAAAGTTGAACGAATGTCTTATGGGTTTGGAACGACATGAGGGTGAGTAATTAATGACAGAATTTTTTGGGTGAACTAACCATTTAATGGGACCCTATTAACTTCCGTAGTATTTTTTTTTGTTCATACTATGGAAATCAATGGAGAACATCAACTGTTTGGTTTTCAGTTTTATTTCAATTTCTGAAAATGTAAAATATAACAATAACAGGAAATTAATGATTGAATTCATTTTTGGCTCAAATAGTATTTCAAATATGTACTTGGAGTAAGTTATCGGATTTTATTGCTGGTCTCAAGTTTGAAATCTTCCATAGCGAATGCGGCTAGTGATGAGGTATGTTCAGGATTCAGCGCATCAGCCATTCCAGTTGCATGCTCTTTGGTGGAACTATGATAAGACCCAATAAGATCATTGTATTTTTCACAAAGTGCTAGTCTACAGTAGCACATCCATCTTTGGCCTATTGTTACATGCATTATGGAAAGAATCCCAGATACTTCCTTCGCTCTGTATGGCTGACACTATGCATAAGTTTGGGCTCCCTCATTACAACTAGGGGTAGGAAATGAAATGCATTCATTGTGAGTGCTAAGAAAGGATGAATGGCCTTGCAGTAGAGTGGCGAGAGACTTCCTAGCTCAACACAAACAGAGTTTGTCTTTGTCTTGATGCTTGGCTGGGTCTGTGCGGCAGGATGCTAATGAGGCTAGCGGAGGAGCTAGGCTGAGGCCCAGACAGCCACGGCACATTCCAGCCACGTGCCTAAGCAGTGAGGGAATGTCTGATTAGCGCAGGAGTGGATCTAAATGGCTGGCGAAAGAACAGGGAAGCTAAAAGCTAGTTTGTATGGGGTGGCGTCTTCTCTCAGTGCTCATGAGATGTAAATCAAAGAGCTGGTGCTCTTTGAGGAGAGAGGCAAAGGAACTAATTAATTTCAAATCCCATAGATTACTTTTAACTTAAAAAGGAGTTATCTCAGCAAGAGGGCCATCATGTTTGGCTGATAATGACAGCAAATCATTTTTTAACTACAGAGAGCTGTTTTTAAAGTTTTTTTTTTTGTAAGAATGTAAGAAACTCACCTTTTTGTACCACATGTGCCGTTAACCATTGGTGGCAGGTGACAACTGACCACAAATAGAATGTTTCACAGGAACAGTGTGGATGCCTGCAGCTATGTGTGTGTATAAAAAGATGTGGATGATGTGCTGAACTGCATTTGAGATGCAGTCGCTTTGATTTAGGATTACTGAACATATGACTTCATTGTATTTGTTAAAAATAAACAAGTTTTCATGTCATACTAAATTGTCAAACAACATCACGCACAAGTCGCTGTCAAGTGTTTTGTCTGTGAAACGTAGTAGGAGACTAGGAATCACTGCACTGCAAAATCTTTTTTTTACTTGTTTTCTGGTAACATCCTTAAAACAAGAAAGACAATTGTGTAAGACTTTTTTCCCCAGAGAATATATATTAAATTTATTTTTCTTGTTTTATGTATAAACCTCAATCAATTTTATGCTTATAATAAAAACAAAACTATTTGCTAATGGCACAAAAAGTAAACATCAATATATTCTCTGAAAACAAGTCAGATTATTTTAAAATTTTGCAAACAATCTAAAATAAATGTGAATATAATTACTGTATATAAATCTTTTTACATCTGAAAAAATACTGAATAGAGAAAATTATTGTTTTGCAGCTCTCATACAACTCATGGTGATTTTTTTTTTTTGAAGGTGAATAAATGCATCTTTTGTGATTTGTTTACAATTTTGATCGTTAGCTATTTATTTATTTCTGGAATTTACTGCCAGTGCTCAAGCTAGGTCTCCAAGTGTGGCACAAGAACTCAATTTAAAGACGGGGTGGTGAGGAATGTCACAAACCTCATGAGAACATGTCTGGGGAGGAGAATGTAATTTATGAAAAAAAATTAAAACTCAGAAGGCAAGTTGAGGTTCAGATTGGATGCACATTTCAAAGTGGGACACCCTTTAAATATCCCCTGGCAAGGTAGTGCTAACCTGGAAGCATTGTTAAACAAATTGCCTCTCTCTAACATTACTGCTCTAGATAAATCTGAGACATTCCCCTGATCCTCTGACAACATCCTATTTGTCTTGTCCCTGCTCTTTTCTCTGTAGTAGAAGCTCGGCTAGCTATCTAGCAGATCCATAAAACCTCTGAAGATACAAAATGTTGTGGTACAGATTAAATCTGTACTGTTTTCAACAGATCCATGGAGTCAGATTTAGTTCTTTGATCTGTGTCATAGCGTCTGGATTTCAGTTGAGGTGTAGTTATAAAAGTTTTTTTTTTTTTTTGTGCTCCCAAAACAAAACATAACACTGTCTGTTTGATGCTAAAATAGTCAGATTTCTCCCTATTCTGTAGCTTCCACAAAAAGCTGGTCCCTATGTTGATTCATTTTTTCAATAAGGTTAAGAGTACTGTGATTAGGTCTTGCTTTTATACAACAATTCAGTAATCAAGACGTTATTATTGGTTAATTTACATTTTAGGCACAGAATTTCTAGTTTCTGTGCATTTTTAAGTTGCCAGCAAAATAGTTTCAGTGAAGCCAGCGCAAAATAATCTGAGCACACAATAGTGGTCTTTTAAAGGATTCAGTGACTCACTCATGAAGACAGTCACTTGGTTTGTTCTAAAATGATTCATCGATTTTGAACAAATCTTTTGAGTGAATGACTCACACCTAGGCTGTATCCGAAATCGGATACTCCCCTACTATATAGTAGGTGAAAAACAGTATGTGAAAGTAGTATGTCAGAATTCATAGTATTCATAAAACAGTAGGCGAAAAGTTCCCAGCTGACCTACTACATCCGGTGAGATTGCATCCAATGAACACTTCACTGTCCCACGAGGCCACAGGAGAGGGTTTATGAATGGCAGTGAAGCGACGCAACTTGTGCTGGTAGATCACATGACAGTGACAACATGACGAATATAGTATATCCAGATTACATTCATATTAGAGTTATCAAAAGTATCGACTTCGGTACCAAGTCAGTACTGAAATTGTAAAAATGTGACGCTTTGAGCGCTCTTGAACAGATTCGTAAACACCTGATTGGCCATTGTGTTCACACGCTCATCAGATATGTCTGTGATTGGCTTCAATGATCAGCGCTTCAAAAACATGTTGTAAATAGTTATCAGTGATGCTCTTCACCAAGCGCTTAAACAGATACACACGGGAGCATTTGAAAGCAGGTGTCTGTCGTGGACCAGTCCGCTGGCTTTCAAACACTTTCAAATTCAAACACTTCTGTGTGCTTTCAAATGCTCCCGTTTATTGATCATGTAGCCAATCACAGACATATCCGATGAGCTCGTGAACACAATGGCCAATCAGAGGTGTTGTGTGACAAAGCGTCACATTTTTTACATTTGGTACCGAAGTCGGTATTTTGACAACTCTAATTCATACTACACACATTCATATAATACATTCTTTTTAACAGTCACAAAGTAATTACTTCTTCAAACCAAGTTCCAGAAAGTATTCAGAAAGTATGCGATTTCTGATGCAGCCCTAGACAGCTACTTAATGTATGAACCAGTATTTTTTAACAAATCCTTTTGGTGAATCGATGTGATTCACTGGAAGAATCACTGAAACACCCCCACCATCACAGATGTTTTACGATGGTTTGTACATACAAATATTTAAAACTTATGTTTCATTAATATGTTACTTTAAATTCATCAATTCATTATAGCTATCCTTCTGCTACAAGATATACTGTCATGCAATCAACAACAGAACATTTTCCATGTAATACCAATCTGCTGACTATAAATTAGTTAAAGGCATATCTACAAAAAAAAAAAACGTTTGAAATGAATCTGAATCTTCATCCACATTTTATAAGCTATTGATAGCCTGACTGCAGGATTCATTGGTATGTCCTTACAGGGCTCAGACAAGCCAATTCTTCAAAATTTTAATGAAGGCTAATAACAGCCTAACTCTCCAAAGGGAACTTGTTCACATTAATAAACAAAACAAGTGGATGAGCCTGCACACACAAAAGCCTCCATGCTCTCTAGCCAAGGGGCTTTCAACCCTGGCAGTGGCTCAAGCCTGATGTTTTCTCTGTGTTGTGTTGCTGTGCCAAATTATATTGTAATTACTTATTGGAGGCAGTCATGACGAGGCTGTGGCGAGGGGCTGCGGGGGGAGCAGAGAGGAGGACTTGATTGTTGCTGTTCAGTCATGATGGTAAATCGTTTGTGCTTGACTTCAAGAAAATGTGCACTGATGGAAAGAAAAGCTGGGCGTTCCACGTCTCTCTCAGGATTCTCTGAGAACGTCTCAAATGTCTTTGGCTGTGGTAGGAGAGGAGTAATTTCCAAAATAAGGTGTCAGTTTGTCAGCTTTGGTATCTTTTCCTGCTCCCACAGAAACGGATCCCTGTGCTGAACTGTTAGCGAATTGTGTAAATGAAACCTACTGGGACAGTAGCGCTGAGAAGATTCTCTCCTTCTTTTGTTCTTTCAGATATACTGGCTCACATGAGTAATAGGGATCGAAATTCTGTTTAAGAATTGCAGTTTAAGAATACTGGTTCTGATTCCATTATTGTCATTATTTGAACTTTGACCGCGGAATGCGCACAAGCTCGCCAGTGGTGCGCTCCGCTGGCCGTGCGCTTTGGTCGACGCAGCAACAAACTGTCCTTGTGCGGCGCAGGCCATTGAAATAAATGGGTTTCATAGCGCAGTGGTACCGTTGTCACGTTCTGTGTGATAGGGCATATTTGCAGTTATACGTCACAGGTGTCCAGCTTTGAGTATAATTTGGCTATTTTACAATATTTAGAATTTATTACCATTTTGATTCTTGTCTAAGCTCAAGAAAAGCTATTTTAAAAACAGTTATTTTAAATTGTAATAACATTTCATCACAATATTCCTGTTTTCTGATTCAATGTATTTTTTTTAATTGTAACTTATTACCTGTTTATGCCATTACTCCAGTCTTCAGTCTTACCTGATCCTTTAGAAATCAAATATATCAAATATCTAATATGCTGATTTGTTGCTCAAGAAACATGTCTTAATATTATCAATGAAAAAAAAAAAATGTGATTCCCTTTTTTCAGGATACTTTGATGAATAGAAAGTTCTATTCAGCATTTAGAAAACAGAAATCTTTTGTAACACTGTCAATGTCTTTACTGTCACTTTTGATCAATTTAATGTGTCCTTGCTGAATAAAAGTAATTTTAATTTCTTAAAAAAAATAATGTTTTTGCTTAGTATGCAGAATAATAACTAGCAGAGATTGACCACAAAGAAAATTCTTGTCTATTATGCAAGCACAGATGCTTTTGAAATGAAAAATGCAAGCAACCAATTTGTTGTACTAGCCAGATTTAAAACCCTTCCCATTCGGCCGTTGAGGGGACAGGCCCAGAGGTGGCAGTAATGAGGCAGTCAGCTATGAGGGTCACCTTGATGTCATAGTTATTGTCAAAGCCATTGCCAGCGTGGTTCCTCTCCCCTCTGCCCCGTCTGCTTTGAGTTGGCTTAAGTCAGCAGCACATGACTGGGATTTGTAGACTGCCCACCGCTGCCTGCTCTTTCTCACCCTACAAGGCTAATGTGAGGGACCACAGCAGATGTGGCGAGGTGCTCAGGCTGTGGCACATTAAGCCGCTGCCCTTGGGTCGCGAATGTGCTGCGTATTAAATGTAATGTGGAGCCGAAATTAGTTGCAGGCTGAGTTTAAGAAGTCCCTTATGGATTAGAATAATAGTTTAGAATAGTTATAGAAAGCTTAAAGTATTAGGCCCTGTCCTAAATGGCACACTTCACATGCACTTAGAGTCTTGTGGACTTACAATGGCCGCCACGTGCGTGTGAGTCCACAGGACCGTAGAGTGTCCCATTTGTCATTTTAGATTTCAGAAGGGTGCTCGTGAGCGCCCCCTTTGTGCTCGATATGCAGCCTCAATGCGCACTTTTACCGACCCTGCTCTGAAGTGAGCTCCGCAGCAGACTTCTACCTGACAGTCAAAGCAGCATTACGAAAATGCAGACTCGTAGGAAGACTGTAGCTGTGTCCGAAACCGTTCACTCATTCACTAATCCCTATGTAGTGTATGGCATTTGAGTGCACTATATCGGCATGGAGTGAACGAAACGAAGTGAGTGAATTCAGACGCTGACGTATACATTGTGCGTCGGAGAGTTGGAGCTGTCGCAGAACCGGCTTTGTAGTTTCATCGATTGTATAATTGGTTTGTCATGCTTAATATGTTCATAAGCATTAAATACTATAAAAAAAAAACTGCAAACAAAAATTAACAAGTGTACATTATTTCATGTATTTATTATTTTTAATAGTTTTTTTTTAGTTTGTTAGAAACTCTCACGCTCACAGATGATGTGGTCGTTGAGCACCCTCAGGTGACCGTTATGATTACATTAGAATGAATACGCTACTTACAGATGATTAACGAATATTTTTAAATCATCCACTAAATTATCATCTACTAAATTATCATCTAATTAACAACAATGCTACAAATTATTAAAACACCTTGCTGTTAGTAAAACACGTTAAATTGTGTTAATATATAAACCTTATTAATATAATTTCATTTTAAAATTCATCTATATAATAATGTCTCTCTATATTTTAGTAGGTTTTATTAAAGTAATAATTAATAAAAAAAGGTAAAAAAAAAAAAATAGAACTAACATTAAAATATATAAATGTTAAAGCAGAAATAAGAAAGCTGTAAAGTATTCTCTGGATTACACTCACTCGCAATTTCGCCCGTTCACACGTGCTCTCAGTTCTCTCCGCATTGGATTTTGGGAAATAGTGCTTCAGCGAGTGTACATCGAACAAACACTCGAAATCAGAGAGAATGGTGAGTATAAAGTAGTGAACGAATGTAGGGAATGAAGTCGTTCACTCAGAATTCGGATACCACTACAAAATGGCCAACACCCGATATAGTGTCTTATTTAGTGGATAGGGAGTGGTTTCGGACACAGCTTATGAGTGTTAAGGGTGACATTTTGGACAGGACCCCCCTTATTCATGGCCTAACAGGAAGTTTGTGAACTTTCATGAACTGTTTGTGAACACTGTTTGAATGGGACTTCTGTACGTTTTTTTTTTTTTTAAACAAGTGGTGATTTTTAGAGAGCTGGGTGGTCATTATTCACTTGGTCGCATGCAATTTCTGTCGCAACATGTACTGACAGCTTTGTCAATATTATTACATTTATTAAATAATATTATTTAACAATTTAATTTCCCATGTTTATTATTATTATTATTATTATTATTATTAGTAGTAGTAGTAGTAGTAGTAGTAGTAGTAGTAATAATACAATTAAAATAAAA